>QVTF01021737.1:0-61502 GCA_003573665.1 Oxygymnocypris stewartii | reverse complement strand
TATTACCACAATGTATTATTCTATATAATTACCAATATTCTGAAAATGATTTAATATATTGACCGTTCATTTATAATAAATGATATTTTCTTTCCGTAAGGGCTAAAGTACTGGACAGAACGAATGGAGACACTCCACTGAGAGCTAGGGTTTAATTTGATTTGCTAAAATGAATGTCAGTTTTTGCTTGAGGAAGTTTCCTCTTATGATGATTCACTAATAAAATGACATATTATCCTTATAATCAAAACAGTTACCACCCAGTTGAATTAACTTGTCTTGTTTGCTGAAGAATATTATGAAAATGGCTAGTCAAATGAAAGGGCTGATTTCTAAAACCTATTTTATTATGTTTTTGTAGGTTAGTAAAATCAAAGTCTTTGATCAAAGCAATTTATGTTCATATTGTGATTTCATTTTATTGCAGACTTTAGTAAATACACAAGGCAATATGGTGATTTTTTTTTTTCAAATGAATTGTTCAGCTATAAACTATCTAAAACAGGGGTGTCAAACTCAGTTCCTGCGGGCCGCAGCCCTGCAGAGTTTTATTCCAACCCTGGCCCAACACATATACTATGTAGTTTTTAAATAAGCCTGAAGGACTTGATAAGCTGGATCAGGTGTGTTTAATTGGGGTTGAATCTAAACTCTGCAGGGCTGTGACCTTCCAGGAACTGAGTTTGACACCCTTGATCTAAAACATTTGTCAAATAACACTCTACCATTGTAACTGAGCTCAAAGTCATGGTGACAAAATTGCTGATCTTATGTTGTACGTGCAAAGCTGTGCTATAATCTTTCTTTTTAGTTCGGAATTGGCTTCAAACAAACAATATAACAAACTTCTTGTTCACATTAATTAAACTGATTTAAGATTAAACAATAAGATTTTAAGAATGCACAACTGCCAATCAGGTAGCGATATCCATTAAGAGTGTAATTTGCCATTTAGCAAAAGAAGATGAAAAAGAAAGCACGCTTCTTATCATACATTTCTAGTGACTCATTGATTCAGTGCTCTGAATATCTGGTGTGTTCACTGTGAGCATACTTTGGGTTGACATCTTACTCCCAGTCATGGTTTCGGAACTGGCATACCTTGGGCAAGTTTAGGGGTAATTAACTGGGCATTCAGGGTATAGGTGGCGGTAAGTTAGTCTTGCTTACTCAAATACACATTTGTGTGATGTGGGTCACCTAAGTTTAGAAATCACCAATATAGCATGTTTAAAAGTAATCTTTTTTGTCAAACCCAGTGCCAGTCACATAAGAGGAATGTGCTTACACAGCTACCTGATTCATTTAATCAGAGAATGTTTAATAAATGTCTCCGCTTGTATGTCTGCAAATATATTTTATATTTTTTGCTTTGCTTTTTAAGTAAGCTGAAAATATGCATTTTTTTACATTGGCTCTCCTTGGACGTGCTCCAGTGCAGACCACGATTTCATGCTTGAATATTGTGCACTGTGTTAAGAATTTAATTTTGTTGCTAAACCCATCATTGTGTATAGTCATGTGAGCAGTTCTAAATGCTCATTTCTTTTTAATCCAGCAGTAATACAATAAAGAGCTAAAGAGCTCAAGTGTGGTAAACAAACACTATTACAGGTTGACCCGCCAACCTTTGGGGAATTAAACGGTCGTGAAATTTCTCCTTCCAGCATTTCTCTGGGGTTACCAACAAGGCCAGACACTCGGATGGCCTTCATTTATTTTCCAGTCATGTTTATCTGACTAACATATAGTTATTCAGAGCATAACAGAAATGAAAATGCTAAATTTACTCCTGCAAATCTTACCAGAAGGACACTGACAAATCTCATTGTTCTTTTCAGTTTTAAGTTCGGAGAGGAATACTGAGGATAAGTGGAAGATATTATAGTGCAATTCAAAGTTACAAAGACTAAAAAGAGGAATGTTGCATATTTGTAAAGATTTACTAATCTTAAGCAGGCTTAAAGCTTTCAACTGCTAAACTAATACCAGACATGCTGGTTATACAACATACTGAAGGTAGAACAAGCTCTTTTTAATGTATTGTTTTTATACAAGAGACAATATCCGTCTGTCCGTCTGTACAAATTAATAGTGGGCAGTCACTTTTTATTGTAAACTAAAATTGTGAAACTCGTGTGTTAAATAAATTCAATGCGTAACATCATCAAAAGATTCAGAGAAACTGGAGAAATCTCTATGCGTAAGGGACAAGGCAGAAGACCTTTGTTGGATGCCTATGGTCTTAGGGCCCTCAAATGACACTGCATCACTCATTGGCTTGATTCAGTCATTGGCAGTACTAAATGGGCCCAGGAAAACTTCCAGAAACCACTGTTAGTAAACACAATCCGCCATGCCATCTTCAGATGCCAACTAAAGTTATTTCATGCAAAAAGGAAGCCACATGTGAACATGGTCCAGAAGCGCCATTGTGTCCTGTGGGCCAAGGCTCATTTAAAATGTTGTATATGCTAAATTAATCTACACAGCTCACTTAAACTGAATGTTGCTATGTAACTTTTCACAGCACATATTGTATGCACTTGTGTGCAAATAAAGGTTCTTTATTGGCATTGATGGTTCCATAAAGAATCTTTAACATTCATGAGACCTTGTTTCTTCTATGGCATTATTGTGAAAGCTAATTAGCTAACTAAAGTTGACAATTCAGCATCTAAATAAAATCTATTTCTCTGCACATTGAGTGGTCACTTAAATGGAACAAGTAATGAAACCTATTGATAATTACAGCTTTTAGGAGGCTATACTCAGGCTGTAATTTTTATGAAAGCTTTGATGAAAATCCTTCATTAAGTCCAGTAAATCTTTGTGCTCTAATTCAATTTCATAGAATGTTAACAGATAAAAACATCACAGTGGGACTGCGATACTGAATGTTATATATCATATTTATAATTAAGTTAATTATTGAGGCTAAAACTCTTGACATGGTTTCTCTCATGTCTTAATGATTACTGATAATTAATGATTAATTATTATTAATTACTCTAGCCTTTGCATTGAAGTTTATAGAGTATCTGATTGCCATTCTATATGTCCTGTCTTTGACTGTCTATAGGCAAAACTAACACATGCTTACCCTAGTGATTCTTGCACACAGCACAAAGTCTTTATACCCTTTTTAATTTTGCCAGAATATTATGCAACCTACGGCGCTTTGTAGTTAACATACTATTTTGGAAGTGTGCACCCCACTCTCTGTCAGGAAAATACATTTTTGTGTCCATAACGTTGTTTTCTCTGGCATATGCAGCATATTATTCCTTATGTTTGTGTAGATTTGAATAATCATCTCATACATTTCCCTTAATTGGAATGGTAGTTTCACCTTTTTCCTAGTATAAAATAATAAATAATTACACTGTAAAAATGTCTTTGATTGAACTAATCAGTGAATTATATTCTTCAGCTTGACCTGGAGGAACTTTATGAAAATGTGCTTATATACTCTGTGAATGTGCCATCAGTATATTAAACAATGGTTATTAAATATTCCATCTCTTGGAAAATATTAATTTGAGTCATTCTGGGTTTGGTTCATATCACTCTGCTTACTAATGTGTTTTAATCTCCCGTCTTTACTGTTGCCATTGATTTGGGTGTGAAAAGCAGACACAATCCCTTGTGTTTAAGGCAGTGATACAGGTTGGAATGCCAAACCTTCTCTACCAACAGTGACTCAACTGATAAAGTAGAATTAGATGACAAATTCATCCCAAAATGAACCAGTAATTGCATCATGCAACAGTGAATCCCACTGCAGATTTTCAGTTGCAAATGTATAAAACACATTTAGCCTGCATGGTGGAAACTGGGCCATATGCGATACAAAGGCTAAATATTAACACTGCGGGCTAACATTTAGTTAATTGTTAATTAACATAAAACCTGTGCAGCTAATGCCAGCCATACATAAAACTGGATTACTACAAGACTTGTGATCACTTTCTGCCTGACTAAAGTAAATGTATTTTTATACTCGCTGTATTTTTGTCTTAATGCTTATGATAACAGATGTATTTGAAACATACAGTAAGGTTTATGGTTGTTTTTGGATGCAAGCCATGTAAGTGCAGTTTTACATGGAATTTTTGTTCCAGATATGTGAAAAAATTAGTGGTGGGCATAGATTAATTTTTGTAATCTAGATTAATCTAGATTAATTTTGGAATTAATCTAGATTAAAATGGCTCATTTGAATTCTGCCGAAGGCATTCAGAATATGTGTGCTACCCAAATAATGACTAAAAGTAAGTCTTTGAGAACGGGTTTCTCAAGCCAGGTGGCGCATTAGACCAGGGGCTCATCTCCTGTTTCCAAAATGCATCACAAACTTTAATCTCTTCCCGTCCCAATCCCACGAAAAAACTGGAGGAAAATCCCGTTCCACTCCCGGAAGAATGACTCCCATTCCCTCCCACTCCCGTGTTGTTGTTTTTTTTGCCGATAACTGTCAATTACAGTACAAATATAGTACAGATCACAGCGTGCCCACCTTATTAGTTGAATAAAAACCCAAAATGTCGTTTTTTGTTATTATATTGAACTGAAAGCCATCTTATGCACAGTGTTGCACAGATTACATTTCATGTAAATCATCCATGCTAACACACACGTCTTCTATTTTTATTTTTTTGGCATTTCACTCTCTATATATATATTTTTCAAAGATGGAGTTTCGAAGTTTCTCGCTCAAGTTCACATGAGACCTAAAGCGCATCCTGTTTGCTTAAAAGCGCAACGTTTCGTTGTTATTCTGAGTGCACACAAATAAACGTAGTCTTTACAGATTCGAAAGATGTATTGGGCTACTTTTATCTGTATGACCAAGAATGACGGAGATTTTAAGAGCAAGTGAGCGCACCGGAGCCTGTCCTGCAGCAAACGCGCTTCCACACAAACACTTCAATAGCGCACGTTTCTCTAGGTTAACATCATATTGAGCGGCCATGTAAAGTTGCTACTACATACATCTTTCAGATGAAAAGCCATATTTGAGGTTGATGAATGATAGGTGAGCGTTTGGATGTCCTGCCCGATTGTATTACCACATAGACCAGCCGTTAACAATCTGTCCATCACGGACTGCGAGCCTCTAGTTCGAAGACTCGTTCTCGCCCCCTACAGTGCAATTCGGCTAGGTATACATCCGCGCTAAAATATCAGGGTGAAAGTCATCATAGCTTGCGTAGTATAGACCCAGCTCCCAACCCAACTTTGAGAATAGATTAACGGCGATATTTTTTTTATCGCCCGATAAGAGTCTCGCGTTAACGCAGCACGTTAACGCCGATAACGGCCCACCACTAGAAAAAATTAAAGTAGGGTGCGGATTTGTTTCTCATAATTGCTATTCTGGAAGGCTGAATGTTCAATAGTCTAATACTGTTGCTTCTTTGTAGGTTTTGAAAATAGCAGAATACTAATGCTGCTATTGATAGCTGATGATAGATGATGACCTGCTATTTTTGGCCAGATGAACAAGCATGGGCTCAGCCCATGTGAGCAAAGTTTTATAACAATGCAAACAAACATTTCAACACCAACAACATTTCCAGCTCACACATTTTTATCCATATCTTTGTTTCATTTATGTATTTCATTAACTCGGTTTAACTTCCCTGCAGTTATCGATTTAGTTTATGGTTGAAAATAAAGGATCCAGATCAGTTGTCATGAAGTGTGACGCAATCTTGGCTCCTGCCCCTTTAAAGGACAATAACATCCTTCTGTCTCACACCGTTTTATAGGTGACGCGCGTCCACACGCTGCGTTGTGCGCGCTCACAGACTGTCTATGGAAGCGCAGATTCATTTCTTCTGACTATCGACTTACAGAATGATTCATTTTGCCGAGAAGCCGAGCAAAACAACTTTTCTCATTTACTGAGGGAATAAGATTGGCTTACATCACCTTTCAAAACGACCAAAGGACATTTCTTGCAACTCAAGAACATGTTAACGTTACTCTGAACGGTAGGACGGTGAATATTTAACATATTAGTGAAATTCAGATTTGTGTTGTGTTTGTCTGTACACTATACCTGTTATATGCTTAGCTATGGGATTCTGATTTTCACCTAAGTGACAAAATATGATAATCTCTTCATATGGGTCAATTGAATTTCTCATCCTGTTATGCATATGGTTCAAATAACACTTGCAAATATTTAGGCTATCCATTTGATTCACGTAAGAAGTTTTTAACAGTCTAATTCTGTCTGTGTTTTGGTAACGTTATTTAATATGAATTATGAATAATCTCAGAAGAACTTCCATTGCTTGGCGTTTTGACTAAATGTGCTCTTGATCTCGATGGCAAACAGTAAAGAACATCTCAGCTAATAGAAACCGACTTGCTATGCAAGAACGTTTGTAATTGTTAGATCCATAATCAAATATGTTTATACAGTCTATGGTACGAGATGCTGTGCTGAAAGGAGTTGTTAGTCACGTGCAGCATTTTAAATTGAGTTTAGGCTACATTTGTATATTTAATGTATATGTATGCAAATGTATATTTATTTTATAGCATATGTAAATGAACCGTTGCGCGCATTAAAGTCTGATTGAACTCGTTGTTTTACAAAGCTTGAAATGAATAAACGGTGTGCCAAAGGAAAGCACGAGTGATAGTCTTGAGAAAACACAACATGTCTCAACAGTGGAGCTTAAGACTTTGTTGGTACTGTCTGGCCAGTTCAGAATATTTAAAGTGTATTTTAATATGCGTGCAATATGTCACGGAAACGATGGCCCACTGTGTATGGTTCACCTTCACAAATTTCCATCATGGTAATATTTAGTGCAATCTCACCTGCTCAGCACAGTGGTTTTTGATAACCCTGAAAAGCTGAAGAAGACAGTCTTGTTTTATTATTAGGCTACAGTAAAACGTGCTATTAAAATGTCAACATTATAAATGATCTACACAACTTACCATTTTGTAGCATGTGAAATCTTTTAAATAGCCTAGTGAAACGTATTGTTGTTGGTGTTTGTGAAGCTATTTTTAAGCTATGTAGAGGAGTGACCAGGGTTAGAATTGATCTAAATTTTAATGTATTAGGCAGTCACTAAATAAAATAAAAAAGTCAAAGGAATCAGATGACCTTCTTTTAGAAGCATTCTTCTTCTTCTACATTCCATACATTTAAGTGCACACCGTTATATAGAAACAGTTTTTGTATTTAAATATTATGCTTGCACTTACAATTTTCACTTACATTTTTACAATATTTTAAAAATATGAATTTAAAATTATGTGTGTTCTATTAGTGACTGAAAATAAATTGTAATATGATGTGGCACTTTATGATTAGGGTTAGTAACAAGAAATAATATATAAACACAATGCACTAATTGCAATACTGAGGTGGGAAATTATGGTTTGTTGAAAGTATGAGATATTTATAAACAAGCTAACCCAGCTTTATTGATTTAAAAAAGAATGTTAAAAATACATTCTTCTCTCCTACTGTAGTAATTCCTGGCACAGTTTGAGTGCAAATATGAACCCATTTATATGAGCTGAGTGTTAAAAGGAGACAACCTTGGCATCACAGCAGGGGAAGAAAAATACACAGTGCTTATGTTTTTCACCACTTCATCATAATCATAGTTAATAGTACCGTGTGTGTGTTCATGTGAACGCCTTCCGCTTTAAAGTGAAAGCAGCTAATAAAATCCTTGAGTCCTTTATGATGACAGTCAAGAGTTTAGTCTCTCAAATCATCACTGGTTGTTCATTAGGGCAAGCATACTGTTTTTGTGTCTTTCACCTTTACATGCTTGATTTAAAACGCATAGAGGAAACAATTACAGGAGCTATGAAAGAAACTGTATCCGTGATTTGGCTTGCAGAGTTGTCTGTTGCAGTTCCCGGAAAGACAGAAATATGCAGTAATTATGCACCTAGTTTTATGCACTATTTGATTATGCACCTAGTTTTCACATGCAAAAGGGTTTTACACCCCTTACTTTTTTTCGTACAATGGTGCCATATTGATCATCTTGTTTTGTATTTCACTACTTTGGGATATGCCAGGCTGATTCTGACCACAACAGCTATAATGTTCCTAGAGCTGTGGGTGTCAGGAGTATCTTGCATTTGCTTTTACCAGAGATAGAAACTAACTAGACTTGTCTATTTTCAGATGGTGTGTTAATGTTTGTTTTGAAACACGTTGTCATAGACTGGATGTGCAGTGTGGTGGGTTGAATGTTGGGTGAATATTACAATGTTTCACGGTTCACTGAATGTCCACCAAATACAAGGGTTGGAGAAACATACCAGTAAGGAATTAAACTCGTGATTTTCTCAAAAAAAATAAGGGACTTGAAAATAAAGGTGTAGTTTTTGTAGTTAAAAGTGACGTTGACATTTTGTGAGATGGAGGTTTCTGCTCAATGAAGGCAAAATCCAGATTCAGAGTAAAAATGCATATATATAAAAAAACTGAATTTGAAGTCATTTTCTCCGTATCAGTGTTTTGCCTTTGTAAGGCAGTATTACAGTCTGAATTGTAATAGGAAATATATTATTTACTAATTTTAGGAGCATCATTCAAATTGTGATCTAAAAAAGAGGCACATATCTTAGATAGAGGACTTGGACATTTGGGAGGTACTATTATGTTCTTTCCAACACACTCTCACCCTCTCGTCTTTCAGATGAGAGGTTAAACCGAGGTCCTGACTCTCTGTGGTCATTAAAAATCCCATGGCTCTTCTCGTATAGAGTAGGGGTGTAACCCCGGTGTCCTGGCCAAATTCCCTCCATTGGCCCTTGTCAATCATGGTCTCCTAATAATCCCCATACACTTGATTGGCTCTATGACTCTCTCTCCTCTCCATCTGTAGCTGGTGTGTGGTGAGCGCACTGGCGTTGTCCTGTGGCAGCCGTCGCATCATTCAAGTGGATGCTGCACATTGGTGGTGGTTGAGGAGAGACCCCCCCCCCCCCCCCCACACACACACACATGATTGTAAAGCGCTTTGGGTGTACAGCAATACACAATAAAGCGCTATATAAATGCATTATTCGTTCATTCATTCATGGCCGTTCGTAACTATTTTACATTTTGGCAAATTGATGTGATTTCTTATGAATTTGTACGATTTCAGTAATACATTTTCATGCAATATTCTTACCCTCCACTAAAAATTTGGTTTGAGAATGTACCTTTATTCTTAGTTTTTATCAAAAAATTGTAGGCATTCCTCTGAAATGTATGTTTTCTCATGAGATTAGATCAGGTTTGTTTTCTTGCATAATATGATTTCACTATATGCTTCTTTTAACCTCACAAAGTTCTTCTACATGTTTTTGGCTTCCTAAAACTGTTGATATTCTAAACTATTGGTCACACTTTATTTTAAGGTCCAGTTTTTGCTATTAACAAACCATTAACGATGACTTAATAAACTTCTAACTTGCTGCTTATTAATAGTTAGTAAGGTAGTAATCAAAGTTAGGGATGTAGAATATGGTCATGGAGAATATTTGCTTTATAAGTGCTAATAAACAGCCAATATGTCATTAATCGGCATGCTAATAAGCAAATAATAGTGAGTATTGGTCCCTACTAAACTGTCACCAAACTATTATATTCTTGTTGTGGAACATGCTGTCAGTTCCAGCCTTAAAAATAACTTTGATTTGATTTAGAATATTTCTGAATCACTCTCCAAACAAAGGCTGGACTGTATGCTCACAGATATAATCTGATACGGCTAATGGAATATCCACGTTTGTACTTTTTGACCCTTCGAATTTTGGGACTGGTTTTAGGAAACCATTTTTAATGTTCATAGATCACTATGAAAGATGTAGTAGAGGAATGTTAAACAAGCTGCTTTGAACCGATAGTGTATTAAGTTTAGTACAAGGAGGTCCTGGGTTTCTGTGCTTTAATAGATCTCCAAACATGCCCATTCTGCATTCCAGTTCTCTGAGCGGAGAACAACACTCAGCCATCAAACACAATACAGACCTTTGATGATTTATATGAATTATATTTGGCTTGCCAAACTAACAAAGCAACATCTAAATCAAACTATCCAGGGGTTTAAAGCAATGGCTGTCTATTCTGTGCCGGGTGAGCTACAGTTCTAGCAAAAAAGCGTTTTCGTAACCACTGTGAACTTTGACGTATTCTGTGTTTGTTTACATTAGAAAATGACAGGAATATGATGCTGGACACTTGATAGTGAAAGCTTGATGTAACCCTTTAAAAATAAAATAAAATAATAGTTCACCCAAAAATAAAAATGGCTGAACTCCCCCTCAGGCCATCCATACAGTAGATTAGTTTGTTTCTTCATCAGAACAGGTTTGAAGAAATGTATCTTTCATTCTGATGGCACCCATTCACTGCGGAGGATCCATTAGTGAGCTAGTGATGTAATGCTAAATTTCTCCAAATCTATTCTGATGAAGAAATAAACTCATCTTCATCTGAGCAAGTTTTCATTGTTGGGTAAACTATTACTTTAAAAAGTGCATAGATGCCACAGTATGATACGTTTGTCTACTTACATGGGTAATAAATGATGGTGCATTTGAGGTCAGACTGCAGGCAGCCTGTGAGCTGTGTAAACAAGTATATAGCCGTAGCTAATCTGGCTCACTAATGTAGTTTAGGTTTATTTGGTGTTGCACTTATCAGACACTGTTAGTGTACGAAGGTCTCTGAGTGCAGGACCGCCTAAGACATAAGCTATTACTCTGGGAAGAAAAAAAACAACAAAACTCTCTTTTCACTTTCTATTTCTGCCAAAGCTTTAAGTGAAGGACAGGCCTCTTATAAGTCGCCTGTTCCAAATTCAGTTTGGGTTTCATTTCAAGTAACGCAAAAATCATGATGCTTTGCTTAACTTGCATTGATTGTTTGCAGAAACACATGAGAATTGAGTAAAAAATTAAAGTTTTTTCCTATGATTACACTAATTATATTTTTTGCATAATTAGACAAAGTTTGGTCCTTATTGTAGATTATTTTTTACTTGATATTAAATACATGATGTCACAACTTCATGGTGGAATTTCTGTCTGTCCAAAAGTCATTATTTTACAGACAAAATTAAGTCATAAACTGTTTGCATCAATAAGACTTTAAAAAAATAAATGAATACCTTTATTTGCATGCGTTCAAATGATTAAAATTTGACGCCACAGCCATATCACCCTGCAGCCCAAGACTGGTTACCCACTGAGCTAAGCAGGGTTGAGCCTGGTCAGTACCTGGATGAGAGACCTCCTGGGAAAACTAGGTTGCTGTTGGAAGGCCAGCAGGGGGTGCTCACCCTGTGGTCTGTGTGGGATCCTCCTAACGCCCCAGTATTGTGACGGGGACACTACTGTTAGAAAGCACCATCTTTCGGATGAGACGTTAAACTGACGTCCTGACTCTCTGTGGTCATTAAAAATCCCATGGCAAATAAATTTGCTTCTTTGAAAGCATTTAATTATATAATCCTGAAAAATCAGTTTTTTCAGAAATATTAAGGAGCACAACTGTTTTATATATTTTAATAATAAATGTTTATTGAGCAGTACATTAGCATTTGATGAGTACAGATGCAATAAAAAAAACTCTAAGTGCCGTTTGATATGTTCTTCTGAAATGAAAATTTTTATCAGACTATTTTGTGTGGGTTCAGTAATTTAACTTTAATGGCAATGAATAGGTTCTTTTCAAGAATAGGTTCTTTTAAACATTGGAGCCTCAGGAAAATGATAATTGTAGAAGAAAATTTCAAATTTACATCTGAGCTCTTCATATAAAGTTATTTCTGAAGGATCATGTGACACTGAAGACTGAAGTAATGACTGCTGAAAATTCAGCTTTGCCATCACAGAAATAAACTTTTTTTAAATATGCTCGAATAGAAAACAGGTATTTTAAACTTTAAAAAGTTTCACAAAATCATATATTTTATTTATAGTTATCAAATAAATGCATCCATGGTGAGCATAAGCGCTTTTCAAAAGCATAACGCTAATGTAAGTGGGGTGGAATATGATTCAGGGCTGGTAACCTGATGGTTGCTGGTTTAATCTCACAAGGAGTCTTGAGATATCATCAGACTTTGACTAAGAAACTTTACTCCAGGAGGATTGGGCCTGTATTAAGTGTATTGTAAGCAAATGAATAATTAACTAAATGGCTACACTGTCTACTTACATTCTCTGTTTTTTTTCATATTGAAATGTACAGTTAATCGGTGGGCATAGTTGATTTGTCTGACCAAAATGATGACTATTTTCCAGCAGCTCTGTGATGTTGTGCCTGAGCACTTTTGCTCTGTTGGTTGTCTTATGGAAACTGATATGCCTAGAATAAAACACTTGCCAGCTTAACTGGCAGGCGAATGCTCTTGCCTTTAAGAGATGTATTGTCTTATGACCTCTTTTCTTATCCTTAAATGGTTGCTTGTGAAATGTTGGTTAGTGTGCCATAAGGGTTGGCAAACTGATGTGATTTAAAGTCATTTGACTGTGTCCAGGGTTTGGTGTAATTATATTTTTGGCTGGGGCACAAATGGATATCCTGGGTTAAGTACTCGATGAATTAATCAAAATAACTTTTAAAGGTGATGCAATATAAACATTGCTGAATTGGTTTCTGGCCTTCGTTGCTAATTTATTCCGTAACTCTAAGAGTCATGCAGCACTCCCCAAAATTATTTGTTTAGAAATGTGTCCAGAACTTTAATGGTGGCATAACAACACAGTCATTCCATAAATAAAGGCTGATGACATATGCTCAGAATGCTGTTTCAAACATCTAGTCCTAGGGTAGATGACTGGGGAAAACAATGCTAAATGCCATTAAATTAAAATGCAACTATAAGGCAAAATATGAGAAATTTAGTAGAGAGGAGCAAACACTTCATTTAAGTTTTGTTGTTAATATTCCTGTATTTTGGCACAAATTAACCTCTCACTTGGCCCTAATCATCATCAACAACCCCCTCCAATATGACCAGTTTTTGTGTTTCTATAACCAATTACATAACTAATTATATAATCATAATTATCAGCTCAAGCATTAATACTTTACAGACTGTGCTCAAGGTTAAAGTTTTTCCCTTTTTATTTAATTATTGAAATTACAGGTGAAGTTTAAGAGGAAGAAGAAATAAACTTTGTTTATATTCCCCTAACAATGTGTTAGAGTGATTACACGGGTGTCCTCTTCCTGAATTTCCTTGTTTAAGTCCACTGTGTGGGTTTGTTTATACCCTCAGCACTTTTCTGCCTGCTTAACACAAAAGCAACTAAATAATTCAACACCAACCTGATCATACATGATTTAGCAGGACACTCCTTTATTTATATCATCTCGATTAAGCATAGTTTTTCCTCCTTTTGAGCACGCTTGAAGAGACTTTAAGTCAACCGTTTCTCATGAAAGGATTTCAAGTGACCTTCCTTCTTGAACCATGATCGATTGAGCTGAGATTTAGAAGCAGTGTCTGGATTTTGTTGTCTGCTGAAGGGCTAAGTCACCCAATTTTGACAAAGGCCATATTTATTTTTAGAGAAACTTCTAATCTTTTGTGGTTTCCTCATCCATAATTCATGTTCTAATCCACTGTATTTTGTGAATTTCAAGGGTATTTTCTCTGTGTATTTAGTTCTTCTGTTTTGCGCAATGTCATATTTCACTGATTTTAGAGAGTATCAGAAAATGTATAATATAAAAAAATGTTATTGCTCCTAAATGTCTGATATTCTATGCTATTTTTACATTCTACATTAATTATATAAGCTTAAAATGCTAAAATAACAAAGAACTTGTGAAAATAAGATTTGTTCAAGATTGCATTTATCAGTGTTATTAAATCAGTAATGTTTTAAATATTGAGTTGAATTATTTTCGCACATGAATTTTTCTCAATCATAATTCAATCATAATTCAATAATGCCTCCGAAACATTTTTTCTGTCATAAAAAAGTATTATCAGGTTAGATTTCCTGCGTTTTTGCTTCCTTTGCAAGCATTTTGATAGGAAAGGATGACGAATATGAAAAAAATAAAATAAAAAAAACACCTATGGAAATATCAGGCTCTGTGCTCAAGGACCTTTACTCTTTATTGGCAGGTCTGGTGTTTTTGAAGTGGCTGACAAAATACTTGTTTGGATTATGTAAAGAAGGAACTATTTATGCACATATCTTAGGAAAAAGTGACAAACCTTTATGTCAAGTTAATGCAGGTGTGGGTCAGATGGACAACAACTTTCATGTGTAATGTTTTATTGCAGAAGATTTAATAAGGCCACATAAAGTATAGGAAGACAGAGACTGTAGGTTCAAGAGCTTGGAGGCATCTGGTTGTTAATTATTTTTAAGCTGTCAGATCTGTGTTTACCTTAGTATTCTCTGCTGTGTTTTGATCCCGAAGGATGCAGCTGGTGGCACGTAGGTCTGAAAGAATGGCCTACCCTAGTTCTGGTTGGATGAGAGCCCAGCTTTAAGATGTATGACCCCTGGTACCTGTCTCAGGGATGAAGAGCACCTTCACCCACTTCCTCCTCACTCTTGCTGTCCTGTGCAGAGCTGAGGTATTGATCAACATATACATTTTACAGCAAAAGACAGCAAGTCTGTGTGTGTGTGCTTACATAAAGATCTCATATGACCTGCAATACCTATTACTTATGTTACTTTTATAGTGCTTTTGTGTCATTTTTGAACTTGAAAGTTTTAGTCTTTCAATGTAAGAACCATTTTTTCTTAGTCAGGATTTCTTGGATGTATGGTGATGGTGATGAATTTTGGACAATAAGACCAGAAACATGTATCAAAGCAGTAAATAAGGGCAATTTTGATTTCATTTTGAGATAGATGTAACCTGGTGTCATATGTGTCTGTCAGAGTGTGAGTGGGAAGACGGTGAAGGACACAGTGCAGGAATGGAACAGGTATCGGAACGAGTGCATCATGAAGATAAGCTCACAACCCACCCCCTCGGGTAGGCTCTAGTTCATCCCATCTGTGTGTGTGTGTGTGTGTGTGTGTGTGCGTGTGCGTGTGCGTGTGTGTGTGTGTGTGTGTGTGTGTGTGTGTGTGTGTGTGTGTGTGTGTGTGTGTGTGTGTGTCTGTTTCTATATCAACATCGGAAAACAGCTAGTTGAGATTTACTATGTCTATGAAGAGATATAAACACACACGGAGGAACGTTTCACTAACCACTCTAAATGTTTGTCATGAATCTTTCTTGCAATATAAATCTTGCATGCCTAAGGAGTGTCAATAAGGATAACGTTACACTTCTAACATGGAATTGGACAATTAGACATGGGCGTAAATTTCATTTAACAGTAGGGGGGGACAATAAATATAAAATGTATCATGAGCAATTTTTGAAGGGGACACAAATAATACAGTCAAATTGTACTTATAAAGATATGTCCCCACAGTGAAAAACTTTGCTTCTATCATTATTATTGTAGCACGGAGACTGCGTCATTATGGTTATTTTGAAAGTTTTTCTCAGGTTCAATGACAAAGCAGATCAGCACATTTCAAGCAGCCACAAACCAAGGATAAGAAATAAAATCCCTTTTATTTCATCCATGCTGACGATTGTAATGATGCCAGGTTGTTTACCTCAGCTTAGAGCGCTCTGCTCGTGCTGCTTCTCAGAATGTTTGGTCGCTATAGCAACCAGTTGTAGTGGAAAACTGTAGGTCCGAAACAGAGCAGAACCGAACTGAACCGAACCGAGCTGGTACCAGTCAGTGGAAAACCCCCATAAGTTGCAGTGCACTATGCAACAAGCTATTGTAAACAAGTTAACGTTAACTAGATAAGTAATATCCGCTAATATAGCAGATTCTTGGAAAATTAAATCAGTAACGTTAATCAGCATTTTTGCCGCAACTAATTTATGAATGAGTCTGCTGCATCAACTACATTAAATAGAATCGCTTTATTTAAAGTGAATAAAGTACCCTACTAACTGGAGTTCAACATTAACTGAGCCGCAGCCACACACCTGACTCGTGTGTGGAGTAGGTCGGTGGGATGAACTGGGAAAGCAGGCAGTGGGCCTGTCATGAATCTGGTTGCCACTCACCACAACTGCACATCACCCTGGGACTACATCTCCCATCATGCACTGCACACACACAATCCCGTCCACCATTACACCAATCACACAGCTGTCACCATTCACTCATTAGTCTTGATTGCCTCCCCACACCTGCACCTCATTCTCACACTCACATTTAAGCAGCACTCTCACTTGCACTCACTGCAAAGTCTTGTTTCCCCCTGGCTACATTTCCGAGCGTTTTTCCCAGTTTGTCTTTCCGTGCACTACCTGGACTGTTGACCTCCTCTCCTGATCGTTTGCTGCCTGCCTCTCTGACCCCGCCTGCTTTCTGGTAATCCTCTCTGTCTGCCGCCTGCCCTGACCCATTGCTCTGCCTCTGATTTCGACTCTGCCTTTTCTACGTTGCCCTCGACACCCCTGCTTGATATTTGCCTGTTTGACCTTGTACCAATAAAGCTGCTAGTGGATCTACTCTCGCCTCTGACCTGTCATTTGTTACAGAAGACTTCGCCAACAATGAATCCAGCAGTGAGGTTGATGTTACTCCGCCAGGGTACAAGGTCCATTGAGGACTATGTCGTGGACTTCTGCGAACTGGCACACCTGACTCATAAGGACAAGATCTGCTTAATGATATTTTTTCATGGGGGCTTATCTGAACCTCTTCGTTCAATCATGCCGCTGCATGATCCTAACTGGACGTTGGAGAGGTATATGGATACCGCACTACAGCTGAGTGGCTCTCCTTTTACGGTGGGTGCCACGCAGGAGCTTGCAGAGTCCGCTCCAGAGCCCGCTCCGTCCCAGGAGCTCGCAGGGTCCGCTCCAGAGCCCGCTCCGTCCCAGGAGCTCGCAGAGTCCGCTCCAGAGCCCGCTCCGTCCCAGGAGCTCGCAGAGTCCGCTCCAGAGCCCGCTCCGTCCCAGGAGCTCGCAGAGTCCGCTCCAGAGGCCGCTCCGATTCAGGAGCTCGCAGAGACCGCTCCAGAGGCCGCTCCGATCCAAGAGCTCACAGAGTTGGCTCCAGAGGCCGCTCCGATCCAGGAGCTCGCAGAGTTCGCTCCAGAGGCCGCTCCGATCCAGGAGCTCACAGAGTTCGCTCCAGAGGCCGCTCCGATCCAGGAGCTCACAGAGTTCGCTCCAGAGGCCGCTCCGATCCAGGAGCTCACAGAGTTCGCTCAAGAGGCCGCTCCGATCCAGGAGCTCACAGAGTTCGCTCCAGAGGCCGCTCCGATCCAGGAGCTCACAGAGTTCGCTCCAGAGGCCGCTCCGATCCAGGAGCTCACAGAGTTCGCTCCAGAGGCCGCTCCGATCCAGGAGCTCACAGAGTTCGCTCCAGAGGCCGCTCCGATCCAGGAGCTCACAGAGTTCGCTCCAGAAGCCGCTCCGATCCAGGAGCTCACAGAGTCCGGCTCTCCTTCGTCTCCGCTGGTCCCGCCCAGCTCTCCTTCGTCCCCGCTGGTCCCGCCCAGCTCTCCTTCGTCCCCGCTGGTCCCGCCCAGCTCTCCTTCGTCTCCGCTGGTCCCGCCCAGCTCTCCTTCGTCTCCGCTGGTCCCGCCCAGCTCGCCTTCGCCGCTGGTCCCGCCCAGCTCTCCTTCGTCTCCGCTGGTCCCGCCCAGCTCATCGATGCCCCCGCTGGTTCCGTCCAGTTCTACCGAGCGCCCAAGAGAGTCAGAGCCACCTGAGTGCCAAAGAGAGTCAGAGCCGCCCGAGCGCCACCGAGATTCAGCGCTTCCAGAGTGCCCCCTCGAGGTGGTGGAGTTCACCAAGAACTTTCATGGAGGGAGCTCCCCTCCATTGCTCACGGAGACCCCGGACCCGCCATGGCCCATGAGGTCCCCTGATCCATCATGGCTGCCCGAGTCCCCGGATCTACCATGGCCGCTTAAACTCCCTGCCTCGGTTCCTGAAACCAAATGTGCTCTCTCTGCCTCTTGTGTCTCCGTTTCCTCTAGGTCCCAGTCTCGGCCAGGGATCTCTGCTCCGCCCTGGAGGGCGCCTGTCTCGTCTGCTCCACCCTGGTGGGCGTCTGTCTCGTCTGCTCCGCCCTGGTGGGCGTCTGTCTCATCTGCTCGGCCCTGGTGGGCGTCTGTCTCGTCTGCTCCGCCCTGGAGGGCGCCTGTCATGTCTGCTCCGCCCTGGTGGGCGTCTGTCTCGTCTGCTCCGCCCTGGTGGGCGTCTGTCCCGTCTGCTCCGCCCTGGTGGGCGTCTGTCTCGTCTGTTCCGCCCTGGAGGGCGCCTGTCACGTCTGCTCCGCCCTGGTGGGTGTCGGTCTCGTCTGCTCCGCCCTGGTGGGCGCCTGATCTGCCAGAGTCACTCCACGTCTCCGTGGACCTGCCAGAGTCACTCCACGTCTCCGTGGACCTGCCAGAGTCACTCCACGTCTCCGTCGACCTGCCAGAGTCACTCCACGTCTCCGTCGACCTGCCAGAGTCACTCCACGTCTCCGTCGACCTGCCAGAGTCACTCCACGTCTCCGTCGACCTGCCAGAGTCACTCCACGTCTCCGTCGACCTGCCAGAGTCACTCCACGTCTCCGTCGACCTGCCAGAGTCACTCCACGTCTCCGTCGACCTGCCAGAGTCACTCCACGTCTCCGTCGACCTGCCAGAGTCACTCCACGTCTCCGTCGACCTGCCAGAGTCACTCCACGTCTCCGCTGACCTGCCAGAGTCACCTCACGTCTCCGCTGACCTGCCAGAGTCACCTCACGTCTCCGCCGACCTGCCAGAGTCACCTCACGCCTCCGCCGACCTGCCAGAGTCACCTCACGCCTCCGCTGACCTGCCAGAGTCACCTCACGCCTCCGCTGACCTGCCAGAGTCACCTCACTCCTCCGCTGACCTGCCAGAGTCACCTCACGTCACAGCGGTCTACCCAGTATCCCTTCACGTCCCTGCTGTCTCGTCCGCCCTGCCCTGGTGGGCTCCTGTCTCATTGGCCCCACATGGACCTGGCCCTCCATTCCCTCCCCCGGTTCCACCTTAGCTCCACCGCCCTCCTGGATTGTGCCGTATGTGTGTGAAGCGTCTGGAAGCCGCTCTTTGGGGGGGGGCTCTGTCATGAATCTGGTTGCCACTCACCACAACTGCACATCACCCTGGGACTACATCTCCCATCATGCACTGCACACACACAATCCCGTCCACCATTACACCAATCACACAGCTGTCACCATTCACTCATTAGTCTTGATTGCCTCCCCACACCTGTACCTCATTCTCACACTCACATTTAAGCAGCACTCTCACTTGCACTCACTGCGAAGTCTTGTTTCCCCCTGGCTACATTTCCGAGCGTTTTTCCCAGTTTGTCTTTCCGTGCACTACCTGGACTGTTGACCTCCTCTCCTGATCGTTTGCTGCCTGCCTCTCTGACCCCGCCTGCTTTCTGGTAATCCTCTCTGTCTGCCGCCTGCCCTGACCCATTGCTCTGCCTCTGATTTCGACTCTGCCTTTTCTACGTTGCCCTCGACACCCCTGCTTGATATTTGCCTGTTTGACCTTGTACCAATAAAGCTGCTAGTGGATCTACTCTCGCCTCTGACCTGTCATTTGTTACAGGGCCAAACCACTGTGAGGAAGGGGAGGGGGAACTCAACTGTTTCTAAAAGCACTTTTTGCGTATTTTTTTTTTTAAATACGCCCATGCAATTAGATATACAATTTCATGTATAATATAAGTTCTGACAGTAGTATATAGAAGTATTGAACCTGTGTGGATCAGTGTCATATTCACATTAAGTCTATTTTCTCCATTAGGTTTGTTTTGCAAAAGCATGTTTGATATGTACGCTTGTTGGACAGATGGAGTTCCCAACACAACTGTGAAAGTGCCGTGCCCCTGGTATCTGCCTTGGTATGATCAAGGTATGGCTGCCAATAATAGTTCCTATTGGCAATTTTCATGACAAATACAAATTTCATGCAGTTCACTAATTTCATCACATCTTAAAGCTTAAAGGGATATACCCAAAAATTTTCACTCACTCTTGTGTCATTCCAAACTTAGATTTACTTACGTGAAATGTAAAATATAAAAGAGTATTGATTTCTCTTGACTTTCATTGTACTGTATGACAAAAAATGCAATGGAAGTCAATGCCGAACATGAAGGTGAATAAATGATAGAATTTTCAAACCTTTGTTTATATTAAAATCATGTTTGTTAAATTCAATGATGGGATTTTATGAATGTATCATACAAAACCTGTTGGTATAATCCTAGGGTGTTGTAAGTGGGTGTCAGGGCATTTATATGCAGTTTCTAAGCTGCTCAGACTTATTGGCATTTTATTTACTGCCAGGTAAAAAGCATACACCCTCAGAAAAAAAGGTACAAACTGAGGTGTACCCTAAGGTACAAAAGCTAAAAGGTACATATTTGTACCTAATTTACCCCTAAATGGTACATATTAGAGGTACATATTTGTACATACTGTAGTAGTATTTTGGTATTAGCATTAGTAGTACTAAATACAATAGTATTAGTATTTTGAAAGGGTACTGCTTCAGTGACAGTTTTGTACCTTTTTTCACCTTTTTTCTTGCATTCTTTTAAAACATGCTAAACGTAAGAATGAGCAAAAATTTTGTTTTTTTTAGCACATTATGAATTATGCCGTTGGTTATAAATGTGACTGTTCAGTTAGCACTGAATTAATAAAAAGGTTCATAGTGGACTCTCAAATATTAGACATGTTTGAAAGCAGTAACTCAAAGAGCTGTTGTCTGTTACTGTCCTGTGTAGTGCGTGATGGGTTTGTGTCACGGGAATGTGGTCCAGATGGACAGTGGCTCACCGTCAACGACAGCCGCTCATGGAGAGACCACTCACAATGCAATGCAGATGACAACCAGGAGAAACAGGTAAAGAGACCCCAAATAGAGCATTAAATGGTGTGTACAATGAGAAAGAAACCCAAAATGAATGTGTATATGGTTTATCAGTGGTCTTGAAGTCCACTAATAGATTTTAGTAGATTGCATTTTTTCTTCTATGTATGTAGTATTTTCATTTTTCAATGTTTTCAAAACTTTTTTTTCTGTTTACCAAAGACAGTAAGATTGTGAAATATAATTGCAATCTGAAATAATTGTTTCTATTTTATGTTTTAAAATGTAATTTATTCCTGTCAGTGTCACATGATCCTTCAGAAATCATATTAATATGCTGATTTGCTGCTTAAGAAACATGTTTTATTTTTATCAATGTTGAAAACAGTTGTTCTGTTTAATATATTTTTGCGGAAATCATAATATATTTTATTCAAAAGAAAATTAGAAAATTCAAAAGAGCAGCATTTGTTTGAAGTAGAAATCTTTGGAGCATTATAAATGTCTTTACTCTCACGTTTTTAGCAATTTAAAACATAATGTGGAATAAATTTGTTCATTTCCTTTTAGCATTTTCAAAAAGGATATGACATACGTAAATGTTTATGATTTTTTGTACTGACTTTGATACCTTTATACTTTTGTCAGGATTCTGGACTGTCTGTGTGTGTGTTTTGCTCCCCATGTGCTCCCATTGACCATGTTTTCCCTCGTGTGTTTATGCCCATATTTGGTTTTCCTGTTCCTTTTCCAATTATGTGTTCATTGATCTCAAGTGTGTCTGTTCATTTAAAGTGAGTTCTGTTCCTAGTTCCGTCGTCCGTCCTAATGTCAATTGTGCTACATATGTTTCCTGCGATTTGGACTATTAAAGCCTCTCATTTTGTGTAAACTCCAAGTCTCCTCGTCTCCACACTCCTCTCCGTAGGCAAGTGTGACAACTGTATGGTAAAATAAAGATTGGTTTTGCAAACGATTGTTAACCGTTTTGACTGTTAGAGAGCTTAGTTTAGAGAAATATGACTAATCAGTTGATAAACATCTACACGTTAATAATGTAATAATTCTTATGTAAAAACAGGGAAATTAGTTTGGCTTTGTTGAATTTACGTTGCAATTCAGTAAATTGCACTTCCTGTTCAAGTTCAAACTAAAATTCCAGTTTAACTTCCTGCCCTACTAGATAATTATATAAAGTCAATTCTCATTTCTTAAAATCTGAATTCTTCAGCGACCGGTCAGGGATGAGTTCATGCCATTGTTCAAAACGACACCAAAAATGTTCACTGAAAGAAACCAAGAAATGAAGTTAACAATTTAGTTTGTTATGCATAGAGGATTTATATAAATTATGAAACAAGCTGCATGAATTTATGCAGTTCTGTAATTTCATGAACCAAAACACTTGGAAAGCAGCCATACTAGTGTCGTTTGCACTGACACAACAGACTTTATCTCCTGCTCGCAGAGTTATTTTCCAGAGTTATAGGCTATTACTCGCTAGTGTGAACCATGAACATAAAGCTGTCATTACTCTTCGCCTGAGGCTTTCAATGGCTGTTAGTATGGCAGAGTTAGAAAAATGTCTGAAAGTCTCTAAGAATGAATTACTCGGGGCTCTGAAGCTTTGCCTTCGTGTCCCACACAAGACGTCTGAGAAGGTTCTTCTTTTGATTGCAGTCACATGAATTAAAATGACTCATGTCTGTGTTCTTTTGTCTTCACAGGAGAATCAGATGATGATCTTGGCCTATTTCAGGGTGATGTACACAATTGGTTACTCTCTATCCCTGGCCAGCTTGTCTTTAGCCCTTGTTATACTTCTCATATTCAGGTGAGTGACAGCTTGTCTTCATAAAGACGAGTAGAAAATAGCATGCAGAAGAAAAATGAATTAATCATCGCAGTAGATCTAAATGAGTTGGCCAAAAATCATATTATATCATAATGTACCTAACCTAATTCATTCACTGAATATTAAGGTTTGATGATCACACAAGTCCATATTATAGTTGAGATTTCATCTCAATTAATTGTGCAGCCCTAAGTATGCAGCGTGCAGAGGTGTGTAGAGAACCCAAAAACTGTACGCAAGTAAAAGTACTTATAGAAATATTTACTCAAGTAAAAGTAATTGTCTGAATAGTTACTTGAGTAAGAGTAAAAAAAGTATCGAATACAAAAACTACTCAAGTAGTTAGTTACTAGATACTTATTTACTTATTTTTATTTATATAGATATATAGATACAATTTATGCAATGTGTTTATGTACACACATTCAAAACTCTCAAAAGCCTTTCAAAAGATTTGTAATGTTTTTTTTTTATTGTTATTTATTTCAGTCTGACTGTATTCAGAGTCACATAATCCTTCAGAAATATTCCAATATGTTTATTTATTATCAATGCTGTTTTTTTAGCTTTCTACTCATCAAAGAATCCTGAACAAAATGTCACAGGTTCCAAAAAATATTTTTAAGCAGCAAAACTTTTAGTTTCAGCTCTCCATGAATAAAATTACAGTTTCAGTGTGGCCTTTGTAATGTTGCAGGAAGCTCCGTTGCACACGTAATTACATCCACTCCAATCTGTTTGCCTCTTTCATCCTACGAGCTGTGTCCATCCTCACAAGAGATGCGCTTCTCATGAAAGACGCTCCTGAGTTCAGGGACAGCAAAGACGTTTCAATCGTTCTGAGTGACCAGGTAAGGAGAAATAGGCAAGGGGGCAAAGTCAAAAGGACTTTTTTAATTAAATGTAAATTCATATTGCAGTTATACTTAATGTTGACAACATTTTGCAGTTTTAATAAATGGGCTCAGGGAGGCAAGAGAGATGCTCCCTCTCGTCTAAGCATTTTACACTGGTGTCATTGTTGGACAGTGTCAATTTAAAGAAACAAGTGATTTATACACTTTTTAATGTCATATCATAATATTTGTGTTGTTTTATCTTTGTAATATGGATTATTTTCCAATTTTGCCTCCTCTGAGGAAACGCCCTTGCTGCAAAACTGTTAAACTATATGGTTTGTTACAGTTAAACCAGAACTGGGTAGATTGCTTTAAAATTGTAGACCATTACTGATTACAGATTACATGATGAAAACTAACTTAGTAAAAAAACGTAGTTCATTTTAGATTAGTTTTATCTAACTTGTTTTAAACTTACCATTAAACATACCACATTGATATACAGTAAAAAAAAAACATTTTTAAAAACCAAAGAGAAAGAAAATATATATTTTTTTCATACCTACTTAAAATGCATTAAACATTACATTATACCAGGGTTTCCCAAACTGGGCTTAATGTAAGAAATGTAGGGGGTTTGTGCTAATAAAAAGCTATTAATCAATTCAATCATAAAAGTTTAAAATGTTTTTTTTTAAAGGGGTCATATAATGCTACGTGCACTTTTACAAGTTGTTTGAACTGAAATGTGTGTTGTCATATAATGATAAAAATCCACCGTGTATTTTTTTATCTACTAAAATCTTAACCCTTTTCTCAAATCGAGCCAGATGCCTGTCTATGTGACGTCACACGGACGGAGGCCCCCCATGATTGTTGATTGACAGAAGCGTTTCAGCACAGTCTTACCTCAGACCCGCCCTGAGTGAGCTGTCATCCGTTGTTTCACCGCCGGAATGTAGACAAGAATGACTCCTAAGAGATTGAGGTGTTTTGTTTGTTGAATGTAATAATAAACATAGCAGTAGACATTTACTCCCGTCATCTGAGCGGCTGAAGATTACGTTTGGTTCTGAAGAGAATGCCCCCTCGATCTACCTAAATGCATCTATGTTCGCGAGAATCATTCGTGATCCAGCTTCACCTACAGAAGAAGTGAGTATAAGCGTTTTTAAATGAATCTATATTTTCTAATTAGCAAGTTTCACAATGCGACTAAAGTAAACCGTCCCTCAGAGAGCGGCTCGGAAGAGAGAGGCGGAGTCAGCAGAGCTCAGCAACATTTAACTTTTCATTAAGACTCTAAAGAATAATACCAACTTGTGGAAAATGGGCATTATATGACCACTTAAACACTAAAAAATATTAATATTTAATTTACCTGCATGTTAGTGTGACCATTAAGCAACATTGAACTGTAAACATGCAAATGTGTTGTTAAATTATTTTAATATTAGATATATTACTAGTAAATATTACATGTCAAAAACATTTGGGAATCCCTTTGTTTCATACATGATCTAATTGCTTGAGAGGTACTTTCTTAATAAGTTAAGAATGATTTTCTGCCATTTTGTGAATATGTAATCATGTAATCCATAAAAAGTAACTCTAATCTGATTATGCGCATTATAAAATGTAATATACTCTAATTACAATTACTTGATTTTTGTGATGACACAATTCAGATTACATGGAACCAGTTACCCCCCCCCCCGCTCTGAGTAAACCTCCAATAAACTCTCACAGGTGATGCCAGGCTGCCGTGTGGCTCAGGTCCTGATGCAGTACTGTGTTGGGGCAAACTACTATTGGCTACTGGTAGAAGGTCTATATCTTCACAACCTGCTGGTGCTGATGGTCTTCTCAGAGAACAGCTACTTCTGCGTATACCTCTTCATTGGCTGGGGTGTGTAATTTGCATTTTTTTGTGTATGGAACAATTGTCATTAAAATGAAGTAAAGTAAAACTTAATTTAAATATTATTATAATTTTAAATATTAGCATGTAAAATATTTAATTAAATACAGATATTTTCATCTTGCTGTGCTGTTTTGTATTTCATCTATTTTTTTTTCTAACAGGAACACCTGTGCTCTTTGTGGTGCCTTGGATAGTTGTTCGTTACCTATATGAGAACACTAGGTAAGACGTGCCAAAATTCTTGATGCAACAGCTTTCTTTCATATGGTTAAAGATTAAGAGCGGCTTTGCTTAAGCATTACAAATGTGCCTACAAATTTCTCAAGGTGCTGGGAGATCAACGAAAATATGGCATATTGGTGGATCATCCGAACGCCAATCCTTTTGGCAATTTTAGTGAGTTATTACCTCAATTTGAATTTGTTTTATGATTGTATTTATAGTCACTCACATATGCTTACAGATCACTCAGAGTGTGGAATTCTTCCACTTACACTTGAAAGCAACCAATGGAACTAAAATGTGGATCTGCCCCCTTTGTTCCAGTGAATGTTTTTGAGTGAGAGATTGGAGAATTCCAAGTTCCGAGTTGTCTGGAACGCAGCGTATGAATAACCAGTTAAATATACCCTCGTTCATGTTTTATACATGGATGACTCATTAGTCATCCATGTATTCTTGAGGATTGTGTTGAGGAACTGTTTTAGTGCACTCTGAAATGATTGTCACACTCTGTTGTAATAATTTATACATTTTCCTTCATTACACTGGATGAGAAGTCTTGTGTCTTTACACTGAACTTTCTGTGTAACTATTTATATTTAAAAAGAATTATGATCATGTTTTGCAGGTGAACTTTTTCATATTTATAAGGATTATTCAGATCCTCGTGTCCAAATTAAAAGCACATCAGATGAGATATACAGATTATAAATTTAGGTAAGAATTTGCCTTTTTGGACAAATGAATTTATATTATATTCATCAGTCTGTTTATTTTTCAGATTTACTTAATCTATTGGTGTATGCAGAATATCTATGTATGAATTCATCAATGTTACATAAAATGGAAATGGTCACAAAGTCCACTAGTGTATCATGTAGTCAGACTCGAGACACAGACAGGTTAGAATCAAACAGATGGGTTTATTGTATAGATTAATAACTTTAACTTGAATGAAGAGGATACTGATGGAGATGTTCTCAGTTTACAAGGTTTAAAGAGATTGTGGGGGGACGGAGGGTGTTTCCAGGAGCTGGTATCGGATGCAGGTAGGTAGTAGTAGCAAACACACTGGAACACAAGGAGCAGACAAAGTAGATCAGGAAACTTGGAGCAGGAATTCAGGTAAGTAGCTTGATGTATGAGTTGAGTCCTTTTCCACAATGGAGACCAGACAATGTGCTTGTGTGTTCTGCATGCTCTTATACTGTGGTGCTGGTGATTAGTGAATGATGGTCAGGTGCACGTGATCAGAACTCTGGTGATTGGAATCGCTGATTGGTGGAAGAGCCTGGTGTTTCCCTAACAGAACCCCCCTCTCCACGGCCTGCTCCTGAGGGCCAAAAACCCTGACGTCATGGAGGGTGACCTCGACAACGTGGTGCTGGATCTTGGAGATGAGATGCGTAGAACTCTGCCAGGAGTTTGGGATCGAGAATGTCATCTCTTGGGACCAATTATTTTTCCTCGGGGCCATACCCCTCCCATTCCACCAGATATTCCAATTTATCCACACGACATCGGGAACTCAGGATCTCCTATACGGAGTAGACCATTCCATCCTCCAGCACAATCGGGAGAGGGGGTTTGTCTACGGGACCAGGCTCTGTGGAAACAGGAGAAACTGGTGAGTGGTAGGGCTTGAGCAGAGAGACATGGAATGTGGGGTGAGTTCTGTACTGTGAAGACAGCTTGAATTCATACGTGACCGGATTGACGAATGATGGGGAAGGGATTAATGAATCTGGGACTCAGCTTTTTGCAGGGAAGTCTAAGTCGGATGTCCCTGGTGGAGAGCCATACCTTCTGTCCTAGGTGGAAGGTGGGAGTGGTGGCTCGCCGGACATCCGCATGATGTTTGTTGCGTCATACTGCACGCTTGAAATTTTAATGTGCTGAGTCCTAGAACCTCTCACTCTCCTGGAACCAATGATTGACTGATGGTACCTCCAAAGGTTCCCCAGATAAGGGGAACAGAGGTGGCTGGTAGCAGAATACGCACTAGAAGGGGGTGAGATCCATAGAGGGATGGCGGAGGGAGTGAATCGGTCCCAGGCAATGAATCGGTTCCAGGAGTTCTGGTGGCTGTGGCAGAAGGTACGGAGGTAGCGCCCTATATCCTGGATCTTTCTTTCCGTTTGACCGTTGCTCTGTGGGTGGGATTACAGAAGATAGGCTTACGGTCACACCTAGGAGTGAGAAGAAAGACCTTCAAACCCGTAAAATAAACTGAGGACCTCGATCTGATACTATGTTTACAGGGATGCCAACATTTCTAAAGACATGATTAAACAGTACCTCTGCAGTTTCCATGGAGGTTGGAAGTCCTTTCAGGGGTACCAGATGACAGGCCTTGGAAAACCCATTCACGGTGACTAGGATGCAGGTATTACCATTGGATGCTGGTAAGTCCATGACAAAAATCGACTCCTAGGTTTGACCATGGACGCCGAGGAATGGGGAGAGGAAGGAGCTTCCCAGCTGGTAAGTGGCGGGGTGTCTTTGCCATGGTGCATTCCTGGCATCCGCTCACGTACCAGTGTTAATTTCATCGACGAAGACTACAACGAAAAATATTCGTCAACGAACCTTTTTTCTGTGACTAAGACGGGCTAAAAATTAATATCTTATGATAAAAACTGACAAGATTTATGCGGCGTCTTCGTTAACAAGACTAAAACGTTTTTGGAGGACTAATGGACATTCAAAATACATCCTATATGCTAAATTAACCGTCTTGTCTTTCGAAATGTGCATCTCTGTCATTGGATATAAGAGGCTTTATATCTAGTCTCAGTATGACATCCACAGCGCAGATGGATAGGCTACCAAAACGCGAACTAATGATCTGAAATAATAGCCTCAGCACCCGAAGGGTTAGGAACTGGGTGACCAGATGTCCCGTTTTTCCCAGGAGTCACAATTTGTTGTCGATTAACTTAAAGTTAGTGAAGGCGAGATCGTGCTGATAGAAGTGCTCTCTCTCTCGCGCACGCTCCACTTCTTCAGCTCTCATACATACGCGCAATCAGTTCTCAGTGATCAAATACACACACAGCAGTCCAAATTCTATCATGTAGAGTCAGAGTATCTCATGTAAATACTGTGGTTTATAGCTTAAGTGAGCGTAAACAGGTGGGTGAAAACTGAATGCATGTCAGGATTACATGTATACCTTCCATCTTAAAGGGACATTATTACAAATGATCTGTCAATGTTAATCAGCAAAAGATGTTAAATAAATGTATACTTGTCAAGTAAACATACTGTATCTGAAATGTTTTTTTAATTTGTATCTCTCCCAAAAAATGAAAAATGTATTCCAGTTTTTCCAAATTCAATCCTTTCATCAAATTTCTCATAAGCTTATTAATTTGGTATAAAGCAGAGGTTCTCAATTCCAGTCCTCACTGGAATTGGCTGCCAGATTGACCATGGGAGTGGCAGAATAGATCGGTCCGGGAGGAATGACTGGTGAGGAAATGGGTTCGGGTGCTTGTGTGGTGGTGACAGGAGGAGAGAGCAGATGGCAAAGTGAATCCACAAGCTCCTGGAATGGGTCAGACTCAAGACAGGGTAGAATCAAACAGACAGGTTTATTGTATAAAAGTGAACAGCGGAAGCAGGTGAGTAACGGCAGATATGGAATCTTTAACTGGAATGAAGAGGATACTGGAGATGTTCTCTGTTACCAGGTTTAGAGAGATCGTAGCATGACGATAGTGGGTTTCCAGGAGCTGGTATCGGATGCAGGTAGGTAGTAGTAGCAAACACACAGGAACACAAGGAGCAGACAAAGGAGATCGGGAAACTTGGAGCAAGAATTCAGGTAAGTAGCTTGACGTACAAGTTGAGTCCTTTTCCACAATGGAGATCAGACAATGTGCTTGTGTGTTCTGCGTGCTCTTATACTGGGGTGCTGGTGATTAGTGAATGACGGTCAGGTGTGTGTGATCAGAATTTCGGTGATTGGAATCGCTGATTGGTGGAAGAGCCTGGTGTTTCAATGACACCTAGTAAGCTTTTTATGTTTCAACCATTATAAAGGAAATGTTTCATCCTCTTCTTCAAATGTCAGCCTTGAGGGTAGCATGCATTTTAAGGAGCAATTTTTTTTTCTCACCAGAGACTATATTTCTAGCCTTCAAGCTTACATTCCATTACATGCGTAATGGAATAAAATGTGGATTGAAATCTGACAATACATTGGTAACAATGATAAAGGCCAGTTAGATTCTTGATTTCACCACAGTGCCTCACTGATGTCGTTTAATCTGCCTGTGAAATCTCCATTTAAACTTTTAAAAACCCTAAAAGATTTAGATTTATTTTTTTACTGAAATAATAAATTAATATTAAAAATTAATATTTTCTAAAACAAAATGAACCTTGTTATTAAATTGGGATTTAAAGAAAAGCTGATGACATTTGGGGTGAAATGGGCTGGATTGTATTTTGAATAATCTGAGTCTTTAATATTCTTGGTCCCTCAGGTTAGCCAAGTCCACGCTGATCCTCATCCCGCTGTTAGGGATTCATGAGGTGGTGTTTGCTGTGATGACAGAGGAACAGACTGAGGGCATGTTTCGCAATGTCAACCTGTTCTTTGAACTCTTCTTCAATTCTTTTCAGGTACAACTAAGGGTATCAAGACAGACAGACTGTGTCACAACATGGCCTAGTTCCTACAGTGTACTTACTTTTTGATGACCATGCACTATTAGAATGTAGTGAATGTCCTAACAACAGTTCATGTTGCCCCACAGGGTTTTTTGGTGGCCATATTATACTGCTTTGTCAATAAAGAGGTAAGAGGAATCTATTGTATATATTAATTATTTATATATTTTTTTAATTAATCATTTATATATATATATATATATATATATATATATATAGGCCTATATATATATACAGTGGGCAAATAAGTATTTGATACACTGCCGATTTTTCAGGGTTTTCCACATTTTCATCGTAAGTACACCTCAACTGTGAGATAATATAAAAAATTATATTTGTATTATTAAAAAATAATAATTGCATGATTTTTTATTAATTAATTTCCATTTTATTGCATGAAATAAGTATTTGATACAATAGAAAAATAGAACTAAATATTTGGTACAGAAACCTTTGTTTACAATTACAGAGGTCAGACATTTCCTGTAGTTCTTGACCAGGTTTGCACACACTGCAGCAGGGATTTTGGCTCACTCCTCCATACAGGTCTTCTCCGGATCTTTCAGGTTTTGGGGCTGTCGCTGTGCAACACAGAGTTTCAGCTCCCTCCATAGATTTTCTATTGAGTTCAGATCTGGAGACTGGCTAGGCCACTCCGGGACCTTGAAATGCTTCTTACGGAGCCACTCCTTAGTTGACCTTGCTACAGCTTTCCTGTAGCTCAACTGGTAGAGCATGGCGCTAGCAATGCCAAGATCATGGGTTCGATTCCCAGAGAAAGCAAGAGCTGATAAAATGTAGAAACTGTAACTTGAATGCAATGTAAGTCGCTTTGGATAAAAGCTTCTGCTAAATGCATAAATGTAAATGTAAATGTGTGTGTTTGGGATAATTGTCATGCTGGAAGACCCAGCCATGACCCGTCTTCAATGCTCTTACTGAGGGAAGGAGGTTGTTGGCCAAAATCTGATGAAAAATTTATGCTGTATACTTTTTATTTGATCAAAGAATCATGAAAAAGTATGATAGGTTCCAAAAAATATTAAGCGACTTTTTTCAATAATAAATCATTTCTGTAGGATCATGTGACACTGAAGACTGGAGAAAAAGGGCTGTAGTGATGTAGTCCAATTTGAATCAAGTATATTAAATATAGAAAACTGTTATATTAAATTGCAATAATCTGTCTATATAGTTTTCATTAGGTTTTAGCTTTAGTTATTTTAGTAATTCAACAAACTAAATGAAAAGTTTAAATGGTTTAACATTTTGTTTCAGTTAGTGTTTATTTTAAGCTTTGAATGTGTTTTCTTATAATAATAACCCTGGTATACTGTATATCCTATCTTTGATTCTAGGTACAGTCAGAAATCAAAAAGAAATTGCAGCGATGGAAATTGGGAATAAGCATTTTGGAGGACCAACGTAATACAGGTAGCAACACACAGCAGGGAGGTGCAGGTCCTCGACGTGACCACGACCCAGCCTGCTCTCCAGACTGCCCTCTGGACAGTAGCAGCCAACTGTCCTCGGACCCAACGCCCACAGCCACCCAACCGGCTGTTCAGAATCACTACCATCCCGGAGCAAAGAAAGGATGGGCGTACAGCTACATCTCAGCCCGAAAGCAGGATCTGAACGGGCTGGATGTGCCAGCGTTGGCCCAGTGCGCCGGAGATGAAGCAGTGATGTTTTCTGAGAGCTACTGTTGAACCATGTGGACTGGACAAACAAAGCCAGATATCAGGGAGTGTCTTATTGTTTTTAACTATCAAAAGGATATTACTACATCACGTTTCTCACATTACGCCTGGCAACCCTCTTTATTTGGGGTTTTCTTGTTTACCCCTATACCTCATTTTGGACTCTATATTAATTCTGTTATGTGCCAACATTGTGGATCAACACAAAGACCGCTTACTTTACCACAACATCTTTTGTATTTTTGATTGCATGAGGATTATCTGTTTAAATTTCTACAGGTAAGACACCCAAACATTACCTAGCCTGAAAAATCACCAAATATAGCATCAGTATGCTAATCCCAAAACTACAGATTTCAACATATATAATAATAAGAAATGAGCACCACATTTGTATATTAGAATGATTTCTGAAGGATGATGTGACACTGAAGACTGGAGTAATGCTGAAAATTCAGCTTTATCATCACAGGAATAAATTACATTATTTATTCAAATATGAAACTGGTATTTTAATTGGGATAATATTTTACAAATGTAATGCTTTTACTGTATTTATGAATAAAAAAACATCCTCTGTGAGCATAAGAAACTTTGAAAACAATTTGAATGGTAGTATATCATATTTGATTTAACATTATATAATTTTTGTTTTTTTGTGCAGTTTAGGAGTCCAAATACGTTTTGGGGAGACTGTATGTACACACAGTATAAGCAACAGTGATTCACTTTTTTTTTTGGTCCAGCAATCTTCCAAATCAGTGCTAGACTTAAGTTCCCCGACATTATGTCACATCCTCAGCCTGATTTTATATTGCATCTCTGGAAGTATTAAATATCTAATGTTAAGGTTTATATGGCTCTTATGTGTCCCGCTCAACCAGGACGGCGTGCTCTAGGCGATCTCTTAAACAGCAGGACATCGAATTAGTTTTTTATGCTTCTGCATTCCACTCGATGGCCTAATCCCTTTCATTTAGTGCCATGACAGACCCCAACTGTGAACTGTATGTCGACAACAGAGTTTAAAGAGGATTACTAGGTATTTGAGTTAACAGGCAAAAGTAACAACACTTTTGAACATAGAAACTGTTTGTTTCCAACACTTCATGAAGGTTTAAATCAGAGTATGGCCTCATTTTTGAACCACTCGTTAAGGGTTTAAATTAATTCTTAGACTGCACGCCTTCCTTATTTGTTACTTCACCTGGACATTCTTTTTCTGTCAACATGAATGGAAGAGTGCAGTAATAATAGTGATATCTATATTGTACCTGAGCTTTCACTGTGGTTTAGACAATAGATTATGTTGTATCTAAATTGTATCCATAAAGTGGATGTTATTCAGAGGTTATTCCACGGCTCCGATGACAACTAAATCCACCTAGTGGGTGTAGTGAGAACTGCACAGATGTGTTGTAGATTTGTGATCGTCTCCTGAAGAAATCTTTTATCACATGTTTAATGCTCAATTGCATTAAGCGGGTGCTAAGAGTTTTTGGTCATGCATGAATCTGTCAAATATATTGGTCGGATGTTTTTGTTGTAATGTGGTAAGGTTTGTGTAGTTCTGATGAAGCCACTGTTGTTAAACATACAGTACCATAGTTATTTATCACACAGTCTTTCACTCATGTTTTGTCCAGTAATCATCTACATATTACAGAATAAGGTGCTGTTCATATAGAACAGAGTTTAAAAGGTGAGATGCAGGGCAGTGAAATGGGGGGAAAAATACTTATTTTAACATAAGTGCATCTGTAGACTAGTGGGCTTTTTTCTCATTGCACTACCCTGCATCTTGTGTTTTTAAATGCAATTATGAATTCTGTGTGAATGGCCCCTGAGTGTGAAAAAATAAAAGCAGTGGGCCGACTTAAATGTTAAAAAGTTAGTTAAAAGTGCCAATATTGTTTGACGTTTAAAATAGTGATTTATGTCATTCAATACATTCCAAAAACTTGATAAGCTTTCATTTTAGTACCCCTAATATTGTGTTTCAGATCCACGCACACAGCTAAAAGTGGTTTAACCGGCTATACTTGAGGATAGGGACGTGTATGCTAAATATCAATGTTGTATTTGCAAAAAAAAAATAAAAAATTTATTTTGGACATATTTATTTCCATTAAAGCATCAAACTGAAATGAGAATAAGATGAAAGTTTTCTTTCTTCATTTTGTGGGCATGGTCCTCTATTTCCTGGGAATGGCATAGCATTCATAGGTGCTGGGCATACGGCCAAAACTGCAATTTGTTGGTGTTGTGTCGAGCTCCTCTGGTGGCACTGTGGCTTTGAAGGTGAAGTGCTGAAGGAGGGAAGTGAAGAAGATAAAGAGCTCTATACGAGCCAAAGCCTCACCGGGACATGCACGCTTGCCTATCAAGAGAACAGACAGAAGTCAGTTTAAAATCTTTTAAAGAAATTATTCTCCATTTTATTGTCTGTGATTTGCCCTTAAGGGAATAACTGATTTAACATGGTTAGTTTTGTCCTAGTATTAAAACAGTGAGAAACATCATTATTCAGTTTTCTATGGAATCCTGTTTCTTCCAGCAAAAATCACAGAATAAAAAATGTCAATTGAATTGTGGGACAAAAAGTCTCAATTACTATGATTTTTTTTCCTTCTGTGTTGGAAACAAAAAACTGAATTGTGAGGTGTAAACTTGGAATTGCAAGAAAAAGTCAGAATTCACAAAAATCTGTGGTTATATTCTGCAATTTTTCTCAGAATTGCAAGAAAAAGTTGCAATTGCCTGTTTTAATTCCATGGCTAAAATGGTCTTCTATGGTGGGCGATATGGCCAAAATATTATATCATGATATGAGTCACTTTATTTCACAGTAATTTTATAAAACAACACATTTATTTTTGCTTTAAACAAATAAGGTCTTTATGATATAAATTTTTTATCACGTAGAAGTTCCACAATTCTTGTCACCAGTGTCAAATTAATAATAAAATAAAAAATAAATTAATAAGAAATGTTACATGTAAAGTAGCTGAATGTATAAAAACACTGCATACTCTTCACTGTGTAAATTAAATATATTTCTTATTAAAGTTAAAAAGTGATTTAGTCAAAAGCAGTGAGATCTTCTCACCTTTGTTGTTTGATTAACATGAATGACAGACAGCAGGATATTAGACTGCTGTCACTTTAAAAGCTGCGCATATCCAATATACTGTTACATACAGTCATGGCCAAACATATCGGCACCCTTGGTAAATATGATCAAAGAAGGCTGTGAAAATTCATCTACATTGTTAATCCTTTTGATCTTTTTTTTTAATCACAAAAATCTAACCTTTCGTTGGATAATACGAATTTAAAATGGGGGGAAACAGTCACCTTTGATCATATTTGGCACTTTTGGTAAATATGATTAAAGGCAGCTGTGAAAATTACTCTCTTAAGCTTTCACTTAAGATCTACATTACTATGTTTATTAGGATACTTGCAAATACTGGCATTTTGATTGTGTTTAACCGTTCAAGGCCTATAAAATGGCAAAAATAACTGATTAATGTGCACGCACTGACAGCGCACGAATATAGTGAAATTAGTTTCTTTCATAGCTGATTGCATTTTAATCCCTTAAATTCACTTGTTTTTAAACCACGATGCTTAAAAAGTTTCCGTGACCAAATAGCACAGCAAAGTCAGATGGGCAATAAAGATGATCCTCAAAAATCTCTACTGGCTGACAAATTTCTACCGGTTAATAATGTCTACCATTATATCGCCCACCACTAAGGGTTAGTTTTTATATAAAGCATAACATTTTCATGATCAAATATGCACAATGAAGTTCTAAACGCACCCATGCCAAATACAACAAACGCATCGTTTTTCTGAAATCGGCCATCTGCATCCAGGAAGTTCTCTGGATCAAAGCAATTTGGGTTCTTCCACAGTTTCGGGTCTATAAGCACAGAGGATAGCAGTGGGAAAACTATGACCCCCTAGAAAAAAAAAGTTTATATAACAAATAGACAGACATAAATAACAATACATAGTTCATCAATAAAGATCAATACTGTACATGAGAAGAATACCTTAGGAATGACATAACCATTGTATTCAGTGTCACACATCATCTTGTGTGGGACAGCGATGGGGGTGAGATCCATATTGCGTTGAATCTCGTGGATTACAGCATTTGTATACGGCAGGTTTTGTCTGTCCTCTACTGAGGGCCAACGGTCCTGTCCTACCACCTCATCAAGTTCCCTCTGAACACGCTCTGCACAGAACAAGTCAAAGTTAAAATACTCTGGATTCTGCTTGATGCTTGAAAAGAGAAGATCTCACCTTGAATGTCTGGGTGCTTCATTATCAGAAGCAAAGCGTGTCTGACGGTGGATGAAGTGGTTTCTGTGCCAGCACTGAACATGTTCCATACTGTAGAAACCAAGTTGTCAAAATTATATTCTGTGTTAGGTTTGTCTTTCTCCTGAAAAAGAGAATGAAGGCAAATTTGAAAATGAATACTATGCATAATAAAACTGACGATTGGGATGTACCAATTCTAAAACTTGTAAATGAAGGAAGTTATCTGGAATGGACATCATGTCATAGTTTCACCACCAGAGGGTGTAAGTAAATGTCTTGAGGACCATAGTTATATATGAACTGTTTTAAACGCCATTTCTTTGAATTGTTTACCTCTTTCATTTTTAACACAAAGGCCTCAATGAAGTCCTGTGGGCACGAGGAATCCAGAATAGTCATCCGAGCCTGTGCCTCACGCTTGCAATACTCTCTGGCCTCTTCTAGGTCTTTAAACAGCTGATGGTGTTTACCGGGGAAAAGACTGACTAACCTAGGGAATATATTATAGATCTGAGAAGAAAATAAAGAAACATCAATGCACTTCTATTTTATAATACTTTTATTTAGCAAGGATGCAGTAAATCAATCAAAAGTGACAGTAAAAACTGTTTAGAACAATTAACAATTAGACTAATTAGAACAAAACAATTTAGAATGTTGCGAAAGATTTCTATTTTAAATAAACACTGTTCTATTGAACTTTATATTCACTAAAGGATTGTGAAAATGGTGTCCACACAAAAATTAAGCAGCACATCTCTTGTCAACATTAATAATAATAAATGCAGCAAATCAGCATATCAGAATGATTTCTGAAGGATCATGTGACACTGTAAACGAAATAATGGCTGCTGAAAATCCAGCATAACCATCACAGAAATAAATGAAATTTAAAATGTTGTTTTAAATTGTAGTAATTATAAAATGACTGTATTTTTACTGTATTGCATCATATAAATGCACCCTTAAGCATACGTGACTTTGAATGGAAATGAAATATATATATATATATATATATATAAATATTTAGAGTACAATACCTGTCCAAGAGGACTACTGAGAATACTGAAGTAAGTATTTACAGTTCGAAGGAGAGACTTAAACTGTGGATCCTCAAGTTCAAACCTATGCCGAAGACAATGCTGCAGATCACATTGCTCACAGCATTCATAAGCATTTCTGCAGGGCTGAATACAGATCCTTTAAGGAGAAAAGAACAGCAAAGAGCTCAAGTTTCTTACATTTAAAGTGTTCTAAAAACTCACCATGTTCTGGTCTTTTAATCAGTCATTCACTTAGTTGAATGTACTGTACAGTATATCAGATCTACACATGGCATTTTTGCTTCGTGAACCTATTGTACAAGTTGCAAGAACTTATTCCACTTTTTTTTTTCTAAACAGTGAACGACTTAATATTTGATTTTAGTGTTTTACAGATGCATCCTGCATCAGATCCTTTTGTAGTTTATGCCTGCAGTTTGTTTATTCTGATAATCTAAATAAAAGATCATATAAAAGTAATTTTACCTTCAAATTTTGTAAACATTTCCACAAGATTTTCAGCCTCCTCCCTGACTCGTACTTCGATGCTCCTGCGGCCCATTCCGAAGTTCTTCAGTGTCATTAGTGTGTGAACCTGCGCATCTCCTTCCAACGGTGTCCACTGGTGGACAAAACCCCTGCAGCCATAAACAATTTCAACATCACTTTTGGTCTTCTTAGATTTAAAAAAAAAGAAAATTCAGTTTTTTTTTTATTGTTCAAATAAAGCATGTAAAACATCAGGCATCAAGCGACCTCACCATATCCATAAGTGGACTTCATCAACAGGGGATAGGTGGCCCTGCCGCTGAACTCTTCACCAAGACCAATCATTGTATCCTTTAGGGCTTGATATCCAGAAATGATCACCACAGGAGTGTTTGCCAACCAGATGGTGACAACAGAGCCATACTTATTACTCAGCTAAAGTAGGAGAGTTTTATGGGTTTAATATGGGACATTTCACTGTACTATTAAAATAATACGTAACTCAAATCATCTAAATTCTAAAACGATTGTGACTAATATCCTTAAACAATCAATATATCATTCTGCTTTAATAAAGTCATACATGTATATTGTTGATATATAAATGAGCATTGTTATTTGAAGGTGTTTTTGTTTGTAGTGCAAGTTCGAATAGAACAGCACTTTTTATGTAAATGAATCATATTTAAAAGTGGTATTGCTTAAAGTTATTTAGTGTTAAAGACAGCGATTCAGTGTGTGAAAAAGTAAAGTAAAAACAAATCATCTTTGATACTTCTGTCAGCCCTTTGAAGGTAACTGCATCCTTAAACTTCTCTAGAGAGTTCAGAAATTCCAGACTGGTGACCCTCACCTAGTAACGTGGGTAGTGATATAATATAAAAAAATACAAAACGCATGTGTTAAAAACCCCATAATAGAACTGATGCAGTCCAAATCCAGTGAGTGCTCATCTTTCAATGCCCTTTGTACACTCTTAAACATAAATGTTCCTTGTTAACATGTTACATGAAGAATCTTAAGCATCATTGGATAGTTATTAACTAGTTGACCTGCACATGCAATAGTCACCAACTGCCGATACTTAGATTTAAATAATTGAATTATAGTATTAAATAGACCTACTCACCTCTAAATAATATTTTGTAGGCTTCCTTGATGTTAAATTGAAATAAGTTTCCCAGCAGTGGATTAGGAGCAGGTCCTGGAGGCAGCCGCTCAAAACTGCTCTGCTTTCCTCGAATCTTCCACAGCAATAACAGAGCTAAGACAGCCATGACAACAGACACTACATTAGTCTTCAATGCCAACAAAATATCCATCCTTCAAATTTCACTCGACTGTTCTTCGCAGTAAGGAACCAAAAATGATGGTTGCTTTGGGTTGATGACAGTATGAGGTCTCTGCAAAACAAAAGTGGGTGTATTTAAATTGGGCGGTGTTTCTAAGTCGTGCAATGGAAATAATCCCTCTTACCAGGGGCCTCAGGTGTATTGCACAAAAGCAAGATAAGTTATTAAACTGTGTTTTTTCAGTTATCCTGGTTGAATTTAGTCCTGACTCAGTTGCATGAAAGCAGGCTGAATTAAGTTAAATGATGTTACTATGGGGCAGGGCTGTAGCTGGGGTTTACGGGGCCCCAGTACAGGTTGTACCAGTGGGCCTTGTTTGAAATTGTTTGTATGTTCATTCTATTTATTTATCTGTGCTATTTACACAGTGTTTAAGTTTTTGAGGTTTTTAAGTGTCCAGGCACAGAAAACGAATAATTAAATGTAAAATAGCACTGCATAGTCTTCACTGTAAAAATTAAATATACAGACAAACCAAAATTTATTCAGACACCTTCAACATTTCTCACATTATCACAGTTTATTTGTCATAGTTTAGTAAATGGTAATAAAATATGACAAGAACTCAGAGTTAAACTGTGTCAGAACAAATTAATCTGGGTAATTTTAACTTTGATAAAAAGGTATGTTACGGATTAAAATCAACCAAAAATGCAGATCTGTTAGTATGACAATATTTACACAACTATCAATACTTTGTTGAACAATTACCAAGCAACGCTTAATTTTGTTCAGTCTGTAAAAAAGGTTGCATTAGCAATTAAAGAAAAAGCATGTAAGCAAAACATGGTCAGATCAAAGTGTCTGAATAATTTTATCAATTTTATTGGGAATAATATGTCACAGTTTACTTTATTTTGCCATACTCACTTACATAAATGAACTACAGCGTCCTGCACCCACTAGTAGAAAAAGATCAACATTAAATTTGGAGTCTGAATAATTTTTGGTTTAACTGTGGATGAATTCTTCTTAAACTACAACGTGATTCAGTCAAGAGTGATTCAGTGTTGATGCGCTTTGAGACGCGCCTCTCTTTGTGCGCCCTGTGTGCACAAAACACTGCATGGCTGAAAAACACCTGCAAATGATAAGCTGTCGAGACGACGCGCTGCAGTGGCCTGTCAACTGTGCTGAGCGTCTTTTTAAGCTGGCCTCAGGCAGTCAGTTGAAATTGCCATTGACATCAGACTACATTTTAACTGATAGGAGGAACACACATATAGCCTAACACATTTAAGCTAGCTTACATTTGATTTACAGTTACTGCTTTCTTAAAAAATACCCTTATATGTATAGGATTAAAATTATATGTGTCACATTTAATGTCTAACAACAATATTCTAGCAGAAAGTATATTTTATTCAGGTTTACTGCGCTATTGCGCCATAGCGTGTAGCGTCACGTCACATTATCCTGATTCACTGAACCTGGATCAAATTAGTCAGATTGCGTGAACTTAAATTGCTGAATTATGAAACTGCTTTATAGTCCCGATTGATTTGTAAGGTTATTTCAAGTCAGGTTTTGGACTTTAATCCCGATTTTCTTAGTGTATTTTATGAAGCAGCGTTCTTCATGCGTCGCTAACAGTTAGCTGTTCAGGCCGCAGGAGAAAAAATTCACTTTTTACTCCTATTTCTTTTACTTTTTACTAGACTCTAAAAATGTCCATTCCACAAAAGGTTATTCTAAGAATTGTTCATGGGAAGGTTCTTTTGAGGAACAAAAAATGGTTCTTCGATGGCATTGCCATGAAAAAACTCCCTTTGTAACCTTTATTTTTAAGAGTATATACAAAATATACATGAAAAGGTAAACTTCTTGGAGTACAATACCTGTCCAATAGGGCTATTGAGGACAGTGAAGACAGAATTTACTGTCTGGAGGAAAAACTTAAACTGTGGCTTCTCAAATTCCAACCTTTGCCCAAAGACAATGTTGCAGATCATATTGCCACGGCATTAGACAGCATGTCTGCAGGGTTGAAAGCAGAGCCTTTGAATAGAAAATAACAGAAGATCAAGGTACTAAGATCAAGAGTTTAGAGTTTATGTCAACTGATAACCAGAATATAAAAGAGGACATGCAAAGAATATTAAATTAGTTTACCTTTACATTTTTAAACATTTCCACAAGATTCTCAGCCTCCTCCCTGACCTGTTCCTTGATGCTCCTGCGGCCCATTCTAAAGTTCTTCGGCATCATACGAGTGAACCTACGCATCTCCTTCCATCAGTGTCCACTGGTGGACAGAACCCCTGAGATAATGTTAATAACACTTCTGGTCTCATGTTAAACAAAAAAAAAAATTCCAACTCCCTGCTCTCTCCAACTTCCAAAAATACAAATTCAAGTGTAATGATTTAACAGTGGTCAAGAGAACCCACCATATCAGTGATCTTCATCAGCAGGGGATTGGTGGCCCTGCCACTGAATTCTTCACCAAAACCAATCATAGTATCTTTTATGGCTTGATAACCAGAAATGATCACCACAGGAGTGTTTGCCAACCAGATGGTAAATACAGAGCCATATTTCTTTCTCAGCTTAGGGAAGAACAGCAAGAACTGATGATGAATAACCATGAAAAATCTTTATGCAAATGTATACATATTTACATAAGTTGTACAGATATAGTATGAGTTATAATGTGCTTTGGTCAGCAATTTGGGGAGCCTTTGTATAATATTCTGCCCTATATGAATTGCATCTTTAAAAATTGATAATCTCACCTACATTTTAAAATTGGCCAGGTAATTTTTTATTTATTTATTTATATAATAGTTTTTTTCCAACCTAATGAGTTAAAATGCATATCCCAACCATCAGAGTTATGTAATACTTATGGTATGGTTCCTTGATATCAATTTGAAGTAAATTCAAGCAGTGGATATGGAGTTGTTTCTGAAGGCATCTGCCCAATACTGCTCTGCTTTCTTTGACTCTTCCACATTAATAACAGCACCAAGCCAGCTGAGAAAACGTATAATACATTTGTCAGTGTCAATGTTATTTCCATCTTATATCTAAAATTCACCAAACTGACGATATAGCAATAACAGTGATGATGTGAAGACAATGTGTGCTCTGGGGCAATGACATCCTGTCAACTACTGTGTTAATATTTACAAAAACACTAGCCTATACACGAATGCTATAAAGTCTGTTGATGTTTGCAGGAACGTTCTGTTTTAGTCAAGCCCACAAAGAAAATAACACAGTGTTCCTCTGAGCTACAGGCATTAGTCTGAAAGCAGCTTTGGTATTATTAAATTAGCATGGTATGCATTTTTAAAGAGTGTTAATACAACAACTCAACAGTATACAGGCTATTAAACAGATTAAACAGAGTAGCCATGGGCGCAGCCACTTTTAATATAACGTAAATTCACGCTTTAATAGCACTTTTTCGGGCAAGTGTGTTAGCATAGAGGTTTTCAAGAGCCGGTGTGAATAAATACAGATTTAAATTCAAAGAGACAGGATAGTCTGTGCATGACCTGATGTTTTATTCGGACCCAGAATAAGCGAAATGAACATCACGAAGTGCTAAACACTCGTTACATGCAGTGTATGTTTCATTCATCAGGAAACCGGAGGGTGCTCTCCAGCAGAAAGTTGTACCAGAAAATTCCTTGTTTTCACAGAAAAACAGAAACGTTTGGAGACATGAAGACATTAAACATACGATTGCAACAATATATGGTTTAATTGTGCTTTTCAAGTCATCTCGGTAATAAATAAAACATATAAACAATGCAGTGCTAATTCACATAGCAGTCATTACAGTATAGAAACTATTCTGACTTATTATGTGATAAAAAAAGTGTTTGTAGTATATAAACAAATGATTATCATCGGTTATTGACCAGATTATCTGATTTCTAAGCCAATTTAAAGCTAGAAATAAGAGAAAAATTCAAGTTGCCTGTAGGCCTACACTACAAATCAAAAGTTTTTAAACAGTAAGATTGTTAATGTTTTTTAAAGTCTCTTCTGTTCACCATAGGTAGGTTATATATATTGCAGAAATGTTATATTGTAATGTTTATATTACATTTCTGTTCCGTCATATCTGAAATGACGGCTACGCCCCTGAGTATATAGCAATAGGTTCTATACATCAGTAATATGACAGTTCAGTGCATTTGATATCATTTGGACTTTTGCACTTCTGAAAAAAAAACTTGGCTTCACATCAAATGTTGATATCCTACTCAATTTTTTTTTACCTTTTACAAAACCATTGGGCTAAATTGGCTTATACACGTTGGATAAACTGTTAACTTAGAGCGTTTTTCCGTTACAGTTTCTCGACAAAACAGGACTCTTTACTTCATTGTAGATTTACGTATCACAAATATGTAAGATAATTTTTTGGAGAAAAAAATAAGATAACTGAATGTTTGCCATGCTTATAGAGACGCCAAACTGATTTCGTCCCTAAGTGTAGCTACTGACAGAAATCCCCTTCAAATGTCGACCCAACCATTGTATAAATTATTCATATACTGCATTCGTATTTGAAATGTTCAGGTGTGTTTAACAACTGCTAGGGGAGAATCGTTTAAGCCTCAACTAGCAGGTTCTAGAAGGAGCATCAAGTTCGGTTGAGGAGACGCGGAGAGGAGAGTGGTCCAGCCGTGAGTCACACGCGTGACGCAGGCAGAGAGAAGGACAAGGCGCAGCGCAGCATCCTCTCCATCCTCCATAGCACAACGACTCACAAAAGAGTGGAAGAGAAATCGAGATTTTGAGGCTTGTTATCAGGTAAGACGGATATCATTTCGCTGTATCAAGTATCTGAAATTTTTTGCGAAATATAGCTGGCCATCTTGTTTTTCCTCGTGAGAGAAACATCCTGCTTGTTTTTCATGTGCTGCGTGACAGAGCGTCCATGTTTTCTTGTTGACAGAAGGCAAGATTGTCATGCTTCTAAAGGGAAAACGAGAACACATTGCGTCTGTTTTTATATAATTAGACGCCAGATACAGATTTTAGATGATTGTTATTTATTTATAAACGATTTAATCGACTATACTGAGCGATATAAGACTGTGTCGATTTCATCTGTGCACGATTCATTTCTGAGTACGCCCCTTTTTTGGTAGAAAGCACAGGACAGGAGTGAAATACAAATTAAACATTCAGCAGTCAAGCATCCTTTAAATTATATTAATATTTTAAATAATATCTCAACAGTCTTATGTAATAGTCTTATGCTGTTATTTATTCAATTTTTCTATAAAATGAACAATTCAACTTTACACAGATATTACCGTTTATATATACTTGACTGTTATGAAATATTATTATGTGCTTGTATTGTCTTCTTGGTCTATTTTCCATTATTCACGTAGATAAAACTTTGAATCTTAGCCTTGCAGCCATTTTGGAAATGTTAATTTCCAAGCATTTTCAAAAATGATTTGAATTCTGATTGAAGTGCCAGTTATAATTACAAGACACTAAATCTATTACCATGTGGTCTATTTGTTTAATTGACATCTTTATAGTGAATAAACACCATCCTGTCTTCCACAGTCTGATGCAATACAAGGACATTGAAAGCACTGCCACAAACAGCTAATGTATGAGCTTATTCCAGAAGCAATTAAAAACCTTTGGAGGAATAAATTATATATTATTAAAATATTGATACGGAAGCTCATATTCACTTTGATCTTTGCTTTTATGAAATAGTATTCAGAACAGATCAGAATATCTAGGCTATATGCATGCATATACGTGCAATATGGCATCACAATAAAAGCTCAATACAATCTGATAAATTAATCATAGAAAATATGTTTTTACAGAACAAAATATAAATTCAGAGGAGGGGTAAAATCTATCAAATAAGATCATGATTAATGAGTTTTTGAAGGTACCCCATTAATGAGTATTTTGATTTTAACAAATGTCTGTTTTTGTGTCAAGTTTATTCCAATGGATCAATGATTTTTATCTAAATAATATGAACTTGAAATGCAGTGTAGTTTAAATATGTGTCCCTGGACCACAAAACCAGTCATAACGGTCAATTTCTTCGAAATTTAGATTTATTCATCATCTGAAAGCTGTATAAATCAGCTTTCCATTGATGTATGGTTTGGACCATACATGGAATATATGCAATATTTGGCTGAGATACAACTGATTGAAAATCTGGCATCTGAGGGTGCAAATAAATTGAAATATTGAGAAAATCACCTTTAAACTTGTCCAACTGAAGTTCTTAGCAATGCATATTACTAATAAAAATTTAAGTTTTTATATATTTACAGTAGGAAATTTACGGATTACGGATATTAAAAACATAAAACATATCAGTTGCATGAAAAATACTACATGTTATGCTCTGCTTTGCAAATATTTGGGGTAACTTCCAAAAACATATTATAAAACAATGTGCTGTAGGACATATACTGTAGTGTTGGATTAAGTCTAGCATTCTCCGATTAATCCCCTGAATGTTATTTTGATGGCTGGCTGAGCAGAATACATTTACAGGCATCTGAGACATCAAAGTAAATTGCGATGACTTATATTCAGCATGGATCTCCGATAAGATGGCGCAGTGGCTTGTGAGGTCCGGTCTCTCCTCTGTTCCAACAGACAGTGCTGGAAGCAGTGAGTCACTCATCCTCTCCGTCAGACTCCGTACTAAACTTAGAGCCTCGCTGGGAGGGATAACTGACGTAGAGGTTCATGTTCATGCGTCTCATATCACGTATACTCACTGTTGATTTTGAGCAGTGATCAAACAAAAAGAATACTGAGTGTCAATGAAGGCTCAGATCTTTTAGGGTGTGTTTACAGGGGGCTGGTTTGGTTTGATTAAAACAAACAGGTGCAATTGCTCTGTTAGTGCAGTTCATTTGGATAAGGATGAACACTGCCATCTGAACATTGGCTGGATGCGCACAAAACTTGGACCTACTTTCAAATCTCTGGTGCAATTTGACTGGTATATGAGTGAAGCATCTAAATTAACCCAAAACTGGATGCAATGTCATGTCACAAGATGCAACCTGGATATATGTTCACATTGTAGTTCACTACAGGCATCATGGCATTGTTTTGAATGTTTACACATTTTTAAGGTCTTCATGAGTTGATCAGCTGGTAAAAAATACCACCATATGTACACACATGAATTGAGTGTGTTCAGCCTTGTACACAGCATTGATTGGAGGTTCAGTAAGTTCACAAATAAATCATCATAAAAGCTGTCCAGTCCTTGGTTTTATATTGTGAAAAGTGATTTGTTTTATATGAGTCTTATTGGACAGAAAAAAGCTTTTTATGAACACTGTCATGAAGTATGAAATGAATGAAATTGCACTCTGTATTGATTTTTTTTTTATGTACAGGCCCAATCACATAAGCAGAATGACTAAAGAGGAAACGTCTGATGTGGAAGAGGCCCAGCCGGCCTCCGAGTTCATCAGCCCTGCTCATGAACCCCGCAAGAAACCCATAGTGCATCCATCTGCACAGGCTCCACTGCCCAAGGACTATGGTGGGTTCCTCATCCTAGCAGTCTGATCTAACCAAATATATTACAGAGAACAAGAAGAAATCCTGAGCTACAAGTTACTAAAATTCCACAGCGTGGTGTAGTGATAATCTTATTAGCTTTTGTAATAAATCCCTGTATTTACATCCTGCATTTTATTTGCTTCTATTATAGCATTTACCTTCTTTGATCCAAATGATCCGGCCTGCATGGAGATTCTGACAGACCCTCGGACCACAATCCCAGAACTGTTCGCCATTATCCGCCAATGGGTTCCACAAGTTCAACACAAGATAGACATCATAGGCAATGAGGTACTAAAACTTTAAGCATTTCTTTGGAGTTGTCAGCAGTATAGACAGGAAACGTCTTGAATATGTGTGTAACTAACACCATTTCATATTCAGAAACACAACTACCACATTCAAGGCCTAGAAAGGTAGTAAGGACATTGTTAAAATAGAAAATTATTAAATTAATAATAATAAATTATTATTCAAATAGTCCATGGCATTAGTGGTTCAACCATAATTTTATGAAGCTACGAGAATACTTGTTTGTGTGTAATGAGTGAATTGTCCCTTTAATGAATGAAGACGGTGAACCATGAATAAATGGCATTTGTAGAGACATATTGAGTTTCTATTCAGCTGCGGGTATTTTTGTGTAATTTGATCTATTGATAAACTGAAGATAGAGTCTGGTTTCTAATCCAAGGGTTGTGTTTAAACTTGTTGAAGACTTTTGTGAAACCTCTTCACTCGTTTAGTTTTTTTTTTGTATTTTATTTTTTATGTTTCTCAGCTTTCTTTTTGTAAACTTTTTTTTTATCATTTACACACTGGTGTATATTGTTTAAATGCTTAAAATGAGATTGTATATTGCCGAATACAGAAATACTGCACAGTCACATTTGCCTTAAGCTCTATATTAACTTTTATATTAACTTTTGCCAAAGTGATTTGTTTGCAGTACACAGGAAAATAAATGTCAGCCGAATGAAGTGATTTTAGACATCTTGTACTGAGAAAGGGTCACAATGTTCACTTACACACTTTTTATTCAAATTGACTAATATTAATTGAAGTCTTTGTAAGCACTTGTAAGCATTCATGTTCATATGCACACTATTGACTGTGGTCTGTAAAGATGTATGGGTAATGGATAAGGAGGTGTCTTGCTGTAGATAAATGTCCCTAGAGGAACTGGAGCTGCAGGGATTGATTGCAGTGGTAATAAGCCTCCTACATTTGACTGATCTCTACACTGAGTCCTGCCCTAAATCAGCTCCACCTGTCAGGTCTCGGTGAAGAAGAACTCTCACTGCTCACCAGTATTTGGCATTGTGGGTCTGACTTGGGATGTGTAATCAAAGTGAAGGGTTTCATAAGTTCAGAAGATTAAACATTTTCACAACCTTAATAACAAGAAATTTTTCATATTTTTTACTTACACATCTTTTTAATGTCTTTTGGTATGTACATAGCCATATGTTCATTTTCAATAATACTGCACTCAATTCAATTGGATTCTTGCATATCAGCTCCAAGTTTTCCACAAAATGACTGCTATATGTTAAGAAAGTTTGACGTTTAGGATGACTCAGCAACAAGGCTTCTTTCTATCACATCATCAATATGAATTTACTTAATTGTTCATCATTAGAGTGCATTTCATTAAAATGGCTCTCATCCAGCTTTGAAAGTGGCCATTTGCTTTTTAAAAGCTTCATCTACTCAAGACCGTAATTGCCTGCAAGTCTGCATTAGTTATTAATTGGTTTCCAGTTGCGTGGAAGTTTATCATGTTGATTAATTCTGTCACTTTCAGATATTAAAGCGAGGTTGCCATGTCAATGACCGTGACGGCCTGACGGATATGACGCTAATCCACTACTGCTGCAAAGCAGGAGCTCACGGAGTGGGTGAGTGACACTGGAGTTGACGGTTAGGGGTCTTTGTCATGACTTGCCTTGCAATCCACAATCCAAATCTGACATTTCTCTGTAATTGAGGTCATTAAAGTTTAACGGCTTATAATTCTAAATCCTTTAATAGCTCTGACTTTGCTGTGCATTTCACACTTGCCGACATAATAAAAGCAAATCTAGCCTGCAGCACATAACCGTTGCTATAGTTAACAATGTGTTTTCCTTTCAGGTGATCCTGAGGCAGCGCTCCGGCTGTCCAATCAGCTGATAGCTCTGGGAGCTGATGTGAGTCTGCGCAGTCGTTGGACCAACATGAACGCCCTCCATTATGCGGCTTACTTTGATGTGCCAGAACTGATTCGTGTTCTGCTCAAAGCCTCCAAGCCTAAAGGTCAATTTCAAAAGTAAACAGTGTTTCTATTCATGAAGGCAACTGAACTTTTATGTAAACCAGATGCTTTTTGAAACAATCTATCCATATTCTCACACACACGCTGAGGTAGAAAATGCAAAGTAGTTTAGTCATTTATAAAATGTCAAGTATCATGCACAAGCAAATTATGAAGAGGCTAATGACTATTTGGCATCGCATTACATTTTACATTAATAAAGTAGGATGTCCTTTAACATATCTGTTGCTCTTCTCTCCACACAGTGCTCAACTCCACCTGCAGTGACTTTTATCACGGCACAGCCCTGCACATCGCCGCCTCCAACCTCTGTCTCGGTGCTGTCAAGTGTCTGCTGGAGCATGGAGCCAATCCTAGTGTCAGAGTGAGCATGATGATTAATGCTTGAGTTAATCAGCCTAATTGGCTTTGCTATAAATCCACTCCGTTCATTTTGAATTAATGTTCTTCATTAATGTCTTCATTGGTCTGTTTTCCGAATACTCTTATTAGTGGCCAGATCATTTTAAATGGACACACTGTATATATAAAATAAGGTTCACAAATATATTCTACCATTCAAAAATGTGGGGTTGGTAAGATTTTGGTAAGATGTTTTTGAAATAAGTTGTTTGGATAACTATGGCTGCATTCATTTGATAAAAATACAGTATAATAATGTTGTGAAATATTAAATCAATTTAAATATCTATTTTCTATTTGAATATATTTTAAAATACAATTTATTATTTTGATGGCAAAGCTGAATTTTCAGGAGTCATTACTCCAGTCTACAATATCACATCATCAGAAATCATTCTGATATACTAAATTGGGGTTTAAGAAACATTTCTTAATATCATCGATGTAAAAAAAAAAAATCTGATTCTATGATGAATAGAAAGTTCAAAACAACAGCATTTATTTGACATAAAAAAATACTTTTGTAACATTATAAATGTCTTTACTGTCACTTTCGATCAAATTCATACATCCTTGTTTAATATAAATATTAATTTATTTCAATATTTTTGACCACTTTGACTCCATAAGTTATCACACTCCACTGATAACTTATTAACACCACTGTTGAACAGTAGAGTATATTTACAAAAAAATAATATTTAACTTTTGTGATCGACCCAGTAGGCAATGTAATCTCAAAATTATACATAGTGTCCTCTGGTTAGACTATCACTAACACATAAACTCTCTGTATGTTACAGAATGATAAGGGTCAAGACCCTGCTGAGGTTGTTCCTGACCCTATGGACATGAGTCTGGACAAAGCTGAGGCAGCAATGGTGGCTAAAGAGCTGAAACAGTTGCTGCTGGACGCAGTACCTCTCAGCTGTAACCTGCCCCGCGCCACCCTGCCCAACTATGACAACATCCCCGGCAACCTCATGCTCTCCTCACTGGGCCTCAAACTAGGGGACCGTGTGGGGCTGGACGACACAAAGGTGAGATTAGCAGAGTCTGTGTGTTTAAAGACATTGGGGAATGGGTGCAAGTGTCTGAAGCACTTAGGATAAGATAGGATATATAAATAAAACACAATGTCTCTTCTCTGCAGACTGGCACCCTCCGTTTCTGTGGCACCACTGAGTTTGCTAGTGGGCAGTGGGTTGGTATTGAGCTGGATGAACCGGAGGGCAAGAACGACGGGAGTGTGGGTGGGGTCCGCTATTTTATCTGCCGCCCAAAGCAAGGTGTGTTCCCTTCATTTCTGTATTATAAAAGTCATTTTCTATTGTAATAACAACAGATGTGATCACAGTATTTGGATGAAATTATCTGATTTCTAGAGTTCAATATTTGGTGTACACATCTATTCTTCAGGCATCTTCACCCCTGTGTCAAAAATCAGCAAAGCTCTTGAGCAGACCCCTTCTTCAGTCATCTCCACCCCAAAAACCCCTCGCATGGATTTTTCTCGTGTAACCGGCAAGATTAAAAAAGAGAAAAAAGAGAAAGATCGTGAAAAGAGTGAGTGATGACTTCTATATACTATATCTAACAACATCTATTTTATGTGTGTGATTTGAATTCTGTGTTGTTCGGTGTTCATCTTCTATTAAATTGTCATCAAATCAGTGTTTAGACTCAAGTTAATGTGTGACCACTTGAAATAAGTCTGTTTTGTTTACCAAGGCTGCATTTATTTGGTTAAAAGTCAAATAACAGGGGTGCTGCTATGGAATCTCCCCAACCTTTACAGTGCCCCTGAATATTACCAGTAATGTTATTATAATTCAAAATAACTGTTTTCAATTTGAATTTATTATAAAATGCAATTTATTTTTTGGAGGGCAAAGCTGATGTTTTTAGTAGCTATTAATAGTTTTCAGTGACACATGATTCCTCAGAAATTATTCTAACATTCTGAATTTTATATTAAAATAGATTTGAATGTAAATTCGTTTTGTACTGCATTTGTGATAGAATATAAGCAGCCTTGGTGTGCACAAAAGACTAGTGTATATCTGAAGTTTGTCATCTGAGTTCCATATTTGATTTGCATTTGCACCAGCTCCAAGAAAGAAGTCTTTGCCTGGGGTCAGTTTGGATCCTGATGGAGTCAAGGTTGAGGTTGGGGATCGGGTGTTGGTTGCAGGCCAAAAGCAAGGGATTGTCCGCTTTTTTGGCAAAACAGACTTTGCTCCTGGTATGTCTATGCGAAAGTCTGAGATAATGTTATAATGAGAATATGCCTGACATGATGATTAATTGCAATTCCCTTGTAATTAATATTAAATCACAAATAAGTACAATAATGTGCAGTAAGTATTTATCATTTTGTGTGTGTGGTTTCTTGTGATCAGGATATTGGTTTGGTGTGGAGTTGGAGCAGTCCACTGGAAAGCATGATGGCAGTGTATTTGGAGTGCGTTACTTCCACTGTCTGCCCAAATATGGGGTTTTTGCACCACCATCCCGTGTTCAGAGGTAAAATCTTCAATGTACCAGAATTGAAATATTTTACAGATACACAACTTGGGTTACAGTGAATAGGGATATGTTTTTGATTTGGTTATACAACCCAATTCCGGAAATGTTGGGACGTTTTTAAAATTTGAATAAAATGAAAACTAAAAGACTTTCAAATTACATGAGCCATGAATATTTAATTACATGAATATTTAATTCACAATAGTACATAGATAATATAACAAATGTTTAAACCGGAATTTTTACAATTTTATGCACAAAATGAGCTCAATTCAAATGTGATGACTGCTACGGGTCTCAAAATAGTTGGGACGGGGCATGTTGATCAAGATGTAGCATCTCCTCTTCTTTTCTAAACAATTTGAAGACGTCGAGGCATCAAATTTAAAATGAGCTCATTTAGTGGATAAAACTCTTAACATTTCTTCGTTTAAACATTTGTTATGTTATCTATGTTCTATTGTGAATAAAATATTGGCTCGTGTGATTTGAAAGTCTTTTAGTTTTAATTTCATTCAAATTTTTAAAACCTCTCAGCATTTCCAGAATTCAGGTTGTATAATATGAGCACAAAAGATTTCATTTATCTTTTATCACTGAATAGCAAACACATTTGCAGTAGTGTTTCACTGTTTATGAAGGGATAACGAAAAAGTAGTACGTTAGGAGTTGAGGCTTAATTAAATGTGCTAAAATACCATCTACGCTAATTAGTCTTTGTAAAACCATCTATTGTAAAGTAAAAAAAACAGAGACATTTAGTAAAATGTATATTTATTTCATTTTGTTGTTCAGATGAATTCTCCAAAAAACATCAACGGTATAATATGATATTTTAATCTTGCAGAATTGCAGGGCCTAAAGATCCTCAGGGTGATGGGACACCAGTGAAGAAAGTCCACCAGGTGACCAGTAAGTACAATGATAAGAGCATGTTCTTCTTAAAATGTTTCTTGTTTTAAAGCAACACTGATTCAAAATCAGAGTGTGTGCATGTGTATGAATAAACTACATTAGCTCACATATAGCACTCCATCTTGTGTGTATCTTGTTGGTCAGGAATACAGTGACACCCTCTGTCCATAATGTGTAATAGCATTAACATTAAGAACTTTCCCTGTTTAAAGTTAAACATTTACTTGTTCATTAAAGATGAACTGTGTTCATCCTCCTCCACAGTGTCCCAGCCGAAGCGTAATTTTAATGCGATGCGTTCTCCAAAAGACATAACATCTGAAAGTTCCATATCCAGGTATGCTTGTGTCCCATTAATAACACATATGTTTGGCTGCAGCTGTGAATCTATAATGTATCCTGTGATGCAAGATTAAGCAGCATTTTACATTCGTTTCTGTTATAGCAGGTTGCTGTTCTGTTGCTGGTTTCCCTGGATGCTCCGCGCGGAAATGCAGTCCTAAATCCACTGGTTACATCTTTAATTCTATCTCCCCCTCTTTTTCTGTTCCTCCTCAAGATAAAATCTCACCCACTCTGTGTACTTCCATAATTCATATGTGCTTCTCTCTGTGAACTACCCAGACTGCTGTCCTGCCCCTTTGACGGCAACTCAATAGCAAAATAGTGCCTTGTCAAGTAACTAACGTCCTGCATTCCGATGATTGAATTATAGACAAACAATCTTTTATGAAATCAAAATAAGGGAAAATCATTCCTACTAAAAGCCATTCATATCTCTCTATCTGCTCTGTTTTTTTAAGATTATTGGCAGTATTCAAGCTTGATAATACAGTCATAATCCACAAACAACTAGGCTTGTATGTCTATTTTAATTTGTAACAGTGCTTTTTTTTGTAAACATGCTGCTGTATTATGTACCTTTGATGTCTTACTTTACAGTATTTTATAGTATACAGACATGGTTTCCTAAGTTTCAAATGCATTTAAGTGAACTAGTAGGTGACTTATTATTAGTAAACATAAAATGTTTCATTGTAACTGTTGTCTGAAAATATTAATGCTGCCATTATGAAAAATATGTTTTTTGCCATTGGAGCCCAATGTTTTTTTTTCTTTTACAATAAAACTGTAAGCATATAGCTTAAAATCTATTAATATGTTGCATGAAATAAGCAGGCATGGGCACCTTTTAGGTTATAAACTGCTCTGAAATGAGGTGAGAGGCCTGCTTTAGATATTAATAAGGTAAAAAATCACATTTAATTTAATTGAAATCAATCAAAGCGCAGGCTCCATGATGTGGCAAAAGCTAAATAATCTCTTCCTTCAGAATAATGTACTGTTAAGGACCACATCAGTAATGCAACTCTTGAGAAGAGGCATGTTCATTCTTGACCTTTCATAAAAACGAGGTGACAATTAGCATTCTTTTATTTTATAAACCCAAATAACCATACAAATCACAATCATGTATCTCTCACCAAAAACTAAATTAATAAAACAAACTATAGTTCATCTATAGTATAGTTTAAAGTGAAGTATATTTTAACATAAATCCTCATCTGTCGTCTATTTTAATGTATAAAAGCTGTTAGGCCAGACTACCTATTTCTTCTCTCAGTTTTCACTCAGACCAGTTTTGTAAATGCTGTTTAAAATCCTGATTGTGAAAACAGTATGTGCTTATGATATCGTAATCAAGTGTGTGGGTGATAACAGCAATATTTACTCTGTGTCAACATGCTATATGAATATGAATAGAAACTCTACTTTATTACCACCTATGGAAGCACAGCATGAGTAAAAGTGTCTGTCCCTAATAGATGGCCTGGGATCAATTAACAATAGATGAAATCACTACAGTGATCCCAGAGCGGACAGTTTTAATGAGAGAATAAAAAACAACAGCTTGGCTTGTGCACTCTCCTTTCTTGTGAACACAACTGCACTGATTTATAAAAAAGAGCTACTTGCAAAACTGAAAATGTACTGCTTGAGCAGATCTGAACTGCTTTTGATTTCTTCAGCCGCCATGTCATCATTTAAGAACAGCTGTATCTATTTGATAGGTTTAGCAGTGACAAGTAGAATAGTGCATCTTCTGATGAATGCAAAGGTCAGCTCACAACAAACCTGAAATTGTGCATTATCATTTTGTGACTTAGAGAGCATAGTATATTTCTTTATGGTGACTGAAAGTTGTAGAAAGCTGTTATTTACCTTAGTTTCAGGACAAGTCATACTAAGTCATACATACAACAGAATGTTTTTTGATGCCAAAAGGAGAGTGAAAGTATGACTGTAACTTGACTATTTCATATGTAAGTATCTCGCACTGACTGGCTCACCCTCTATGCTTTCAGAGAGTTTCAATGTGACATGACATCTAGCATTGTCAGCAAAGCTTTCTGTCATTTTCTATCTGTTGTGTAATTGGTTAATTTGTAAACATTTATTCGTCTGAGAAAATATATATTTTAATAATTTCACAAGGTACTTTTTGAACGTCCTGTGCTTTGGGTTTTCTGTAATAATGTGGATATTATCATGAATTCAGTTTTGGATTTGATGGACAACATAACTGTACTGCATGTTGTGTATACATTTGCAGGTTTCTTTTTCCTACAGTATATCAGCATGAAAAAGATTATTAATTATTTCAAGTGAAACTCTATCCTGACTATGGATATCTGACTATAAACATTAGTGTTTTATACTTAGTTTGGCTGTGTTGTTTTGATTAATTATACAATTCATCATCTATATCTATTAAGAGGAAATGTAGGCTACATGTGTTTTTGGTTCCGAAACCCGTCTCTGCCACTGAATAATGTAAAAAAAGTAATTGCTGAGATTTTTTCTCATTACTGCCCGATACAAACTCGCAATTCGGACTTTTCCCCCTCAGAAATGTGAGACATAAACTCGCAATTGCGAGAAAAAACATCTGAACTGGGAGAGAAAAGTCGTAACTAACTTCAAAGACGGCGCAAATGAGATAAATAGGCGCTAGATTTCATACCATATTTTGTTAAAACATTTTGCCTCGAAAAGTGTGAGAACTTCAAATCACGTCCTCCAATTACAACAGCACCTTAATTAAAATATGAACAAGTAGGCCTGAATGAAACTCAAGTTTATTTCGCTGAGAAAAGAGTCAAATGTAGGCTCTACGTATTTTTTTACACTGTAAACAAAAGTGTACTTTTAAAAACAATGATTAAAAGCCATTGAGTCTGTGTTGATAGCATTTAATTCAGTTATAAATTAATCTGATTCCGGATGATCCTCTCGAGCGCTGCTCGTGCTTTTGTCGGGGCAGGTTGTCTGTCTCTTTCTACGTGCACGCCGATTCTTAAACCAAACCTAAAATATAATATAATAAAATATAAATATAATAATTATACATTTTAGTCATTTCATTTTCAATTTTTTCAATTTTAAACGTTAGAAATTACGTTAAAAAAAACGTTAAAACGGTTCTGATATAAACGTTAGCACAAAGTATGAAATGTTATTAGGCTACAGATAAAGAGCGCTTACCCGCACAGTCTCCTCGCTGAGGCCGGTGTTATTGGCTAACTCCGCCCGGGTTTCGGCGCTCGGGTAGTCGGTGATTGCGAAGAGCCGCTCGAGCGTCTCCGTCTGGTTCTCGGTGAAAACGGTTCGGATTCGACTGCGCTGTCTCTGAGCTACGGTTTGGTGGCAGTGATTTTCAGCTGTATCACAACCTGAAGGTAGTTAAAAAAAGTATAAGCACAAAAATGAATTAGCCTACATATCTTTACAAACAAACATAACAAAATGGAAAAAAAGAAGAAAGAAAGAAAGAAAGAAAGAAAGAAAGAAAGAAAGAAAGAAAGAAAGAAAGAAAGAAAGAAAGAGAACAATGCATACCTGATACAGCAAAAGGCCATGGTTGAGCTGCATAGTAATGTGAATTAAAAGGCAGCTGATAATAGGAGACTGGAACACAGCAGCTGTACATTCCTGCATTCCATGATGAAGATGGAAAGTTCATCATCAGTGCTTCACTATCACCATGACCTCTAGATCCATCCTGGTAGAGCAGGTCCAGTTTGGCCAAGTGTCCTGTGAAATACTGAGAAGATGCGGGATGATCAAGTCCAGGAGATTCTGCTGTTTGTTTGCTGGCTTCTCCCAATATGTAATCAATAGAGAAGTTTGAACATTTCTGAGTTGCCATGTTCAAAGTAGAGGCCTACAGAAGCTGCTGTGACTGTCTCTTCTCTTGCTCTCTCTATTATGACATGGAGCTGGAGAGTTGTATTTGTAGGCTACCCCTGTATTGTTTGAACTGAGGTATTAATGTATTTAATATTGGTCAATTAACACTTCTTTGTAAAGGTGGAAGTCAAAGGAAATTAACGTTTGAAGATCCACCTTGAAGATCCTTAAATCTTCTTTTAATCTGGCAATTGAAATTCACCTGTGATGATACTTATGAATTAGGCCTGATCACACTTCAATATAAGTTGCCTGCATCAGATTATTGTTTTTATACAGTTTACAGACATTACATTAAACAGTTTAACATGTTTAATATAAAGTAGTATGATAAAAATGTATATTTTGTTTACATAATTTTGCCTACTTTTTAATAGATTTTACTTCAATGTAATTTTTAAATTGTGTTTTATTTAATTTGTAGCTTTGTTTTGATATAGCCAACTAATTAATAATAATAAAAAATTAAAGACCATGGAAAAGCATATGGAAGCACATTTATGCAAATATATTCTTTTTTTATTTAGGCCTATATAACATTAAAATGTTAATAAAACTATTTTAATTTATGCTACGTTAATCTTTTTAGTTATACTTGAAAAAGTTGTAGAGTTTACACATTGAATGAAGTTTATCATAATAGGTCAGCAGAACAAAGAAATACCTTTGATGACACTTGTTCAAAGGGACGCGCGCTCTTTGAGATTGTGACGTCATCCGCCGCATTCACTCACGTTAGAAAGATAAAAGTCGTTTTATTGGAGCTTTTCAAAGAAGTCAAAGGTGCTTTGATTTGTTCCTTCTGTCCACTTTCATTAGTTTCATTTGTGTTCAATAGGCTACTTTAACTTACGCTATTAAACGATACTCTGTGATCATAATGAAAAATGGATTACACCAATCAGTCACACAAGCCTATTATATTGACTGAAACATATCTATAACAAATAGATGAATAAATGCCGCCACCTTGCGGTATTAAGGAAGATTGGTAAAACAAACTAACTAACTAATTAATAAATAAATGCCTTACAATAATTTAAAAAAGTTTAAAAATAATATAAATAATAGCTTTACGCCATTATAATGCCCATTAACTGCAACGTTTTACGATTAAATACCAAGATAACTTTGATTCCATGCACACAATAATAAATTATAGTATTTGTTTTTAAATATAGTCTTTTGGACAACATAAAGAAAACATTGCATTATCATATTATTACTAAAAGGCCAGTGTCTGGGGATAGAGGAATTATTCAAAAACCTTCAGCATTGCATATGTGCTGCATGCCAATAAATCAGGGTTAACTCAAGATTAAATGATCATGGTTATTTTAAAGCACAAGCCACCGCTGTAGCTTAGAGACGTCATGTGTGGTTTGACTGAGAGAATGTGTATTTTACAAACCAGCAGATTCTCCCAATATAACTCAGCTTACATCATTAACATTCGATTCTTTTTAAGCTACTTGGGTTTACAAAGAATTCACTTGAAAATCCCACTGAGCGGATATTGGTTTTGCCTCTTTGCCAAATGAGATCATTTAATAATCTGCAAGGTCCACACAGCACATAAAGACAAAATTAGAATTCTGCACGTCCTTTATTGTACTGAGGATTTTTGATGTAATAAAAAATACACATACTATTATGAACTTCAATGCCCTGGCATATCGCTATCTAAATGGAATAGATCAGTTACAGGGATTTCATTTCAAGAATCTGTGAATGAGTAGCCTATAAGATCTTTACGTATGAAAGGTTATTGACCTTTCCATTCAGATCTTAACAACTTGTAAGCACTGTTTGATACATGAAGCGAAGGACATTCATTAAAGAAGACTTCAAATCAAAGAGGGATCATTATTTCAACATCAGGATAAAAGAGCATATAGGCCTTCATATTTAATAAGTCAGTATCTTTCACAAAATCAGTCACACAACAAAAGTAGAAACTCACACTAAACAACCCTCGTTTGCATGATAAAGGCACCAATCGGATTCAGAGCATTGAACTGAATCGTATGGTTGACCCATATTCAGTTCTGCATATGTTTATAGAGAACATCCAGTGTGGTTGTAAGCATCCATCTGTACAGCCAGGATTTGCACAGTGCCACTGACAAGCATTGATATGATTTTGGCCAATAGGCAATTAACAAATGCATGACCTCCTGCAAACAGAGCTGGATGTTCATTGAGAACTCCCAACTATTCCGCTCTGCCAAATCAAACTGATCTGGGGATGAAATTCAAGCTCCAGTGAGTTAGATGTGCATCCCAAAAACACAAAGGGAAGTTAAACTGTCTAAACTGAAGCAATTCATCCAAAGCGACAACGAGGGTGGCTTTGGTTACTTGCTGGCTTTTCTCAATGGGGTGAACTTACTACAATCAAATGATTTATGGTCGAAGGTAAGACGTTGTTGTAGAGAATATTTGGGCCACAACAGTTGTACTGTAGTCTGAGAAATAGACCTGGCAGATGGTGTTTGGATTTAAGATTAGCTGAGTCATTCTTTACTGAGGAAATAAGCCCTGGTGGTGTCTTTTGCATAAACTGCATCTGGAAAAACGAATTCTGGTAGCTTTGGTCTGAAGAACAAATGAGTTGCTCTGTTTACTTATTAAGTTACATACTAGACTATGTTATTGCAGCATCTAAATGAATAGTTCACCCAGAAATGAATATTATAGCTAAAAATGTTCTCACCCTCTTAATTGGAACAGATTTGGATAAATTTAGGATTAAATCACTTGCTCAGTGAATGGGTTGCCGTCAGAATGAGAGTCCAAACAAGCAGTTCACTCATTTTCAGTGTGTGTTTGTAAGAAATCACTTAACTGTCCATAATCCATAATAAAACATCAATATAAACCAACATATTTGTTTGTTTAGAGCAATATTATGGATTTTAAAAAACTAAGTTTTGAAGTTAAAACGTCTTGATGGATTTGTTTCTTACATATACCAAGCATTTCACTTCACAAGACTTTATTTGATGGACTGGTGTGGATTACTTGAGGATTATCTTGGTGTTTTTTTATTTGCTGTTTGAACTTTCATTCTGACGGCACCCATTTACTTCAGAGGATCCATCGGTGAGCAAGTGATGTAATGCTAAATTTCACCAATTAAATCTGTTCCGATAAAGAAACAAACTCATCTACATACTGGATGACCCGAGGGTGAGTAAATGTTTAGATAATCTAATTTTTGGGTTGAACTCTTTCTTAAAAAACATCTAGCAAGTCCATTTACACTGTTCTTTTATTCCTCCGGTGCCTGAGAGTGACAGCCAGCTGAACTGCTGTATTAAAGGCCACGCTTCTCCTTGACTTTTCCAGATGGCAGGAAAAGCAACTCGAATCTCATCCAAGAAACTATGACTGCCTCAGGTCAGCTTGATTTGTTACCCGATAAAAGGCAATTAGAATTATGAACTGTGTCACGAATTCAATCAAGCATCTGAAGGTCAACTTTTATAATTCAACTCTACACAAGCTCATATAGCAAGAGCTGATCATACGCACTAAGTAAATGTAAGCTAGGAAAAGTTATTTATCACAATGGACAGAAACCACAGGAGTTATATAACATACAGTGGCCCCTGAAAAGTATTTAGACACTTAATAAATGTATATATGTCTTTGCAATGGATAGTACAATTTCAAACCATGTGGCATTATTTTTACAGAAAATTTATTTTCTGCCAATTGATTTCATTAACTTTTTGAAAACACCTGGTATAAAGAACACATCTTTAAAATACCCAGTTGGCGATCATTCGCCTAATTTTTGTAACGTTTTCCTGATCAATTATCAATGTCATGTCTGCGCACGTACACTACGAAAAAAGATCAGTCTGCAGGAAGTAAAATAGGATATTCAGTTTGCTCTAGAGTCACTTACGATAATAATCTTTCTCCAGAGGGCTGTGTTATTACTGTTTATTAACCATCCTGCAACCCGGTTCTACTGACCGAACATGCTCAGCAGACTGTGGAGACCACACAAGGTGACACGCGGAACCGAGAGAGAGAGAGCTAAGCTAAAATATTTAACAACCAGGACAAGATTCAGACAACACAGACTCTTGTTTGTGACGGTGGGGGCATCTGAGTGAATAAGGCTCATTTCTGCGCGTTTCTTTGCTGGTTGAA
>QVTF01021736.1:0-61677 GCA_003573665.1 Oxygymnocypris stewartii | reverse complement strand
TCTCTCTCTCACTCTCTCTCTCTCGCTCACACACACACACACCCTCCCTCTCTCACACACACACAGATCACATTTCTAATCAATTCCAATCAAATCATTATTTAAAACTCAGTGGCTCCACGACCTGTGATTGAACATCTCACAACGGTCTCTAACACTTCATCAGCAGCGAGTGTTCATTAACAGCACACTGGAACAGTATTTTCATATGTCAGAAAACACTGATCTGCTCTCATACAGTATTATATGATATTAAACATTCGTCCCAGCTGCTCATAATGCAGTGAACGCTGCCCTCTGCTGCTACAGCACTGAACTACACCACAGCTTTAACTCCAGAACTAAAGCAATCCTTCACGCACTAGACAACACTTCAAAATACACATTCAAGTGTTTATTTCATTACACCATGTATTTGTGCCTTCAATTACAATACATATCTTTAAAGATTGTGCGTTTCTTTCTCCACTACAGCAGCACTTTACAGTTTTATTCCCATCTCTATTCAGAAAGCTTTGTTCATATATTATTTGCTTGATTTTATACATTCAATTCTTAAAAATACGGTGAAAATTGAGATTTTCTGGCTTTTGACTGAATTATAGATTGATATTTTGCTTCCATAACTCGTTTTTTTTTTCAACAAAGCGGAAAAGAAACCTCTAAAACACATTTAAGTGTCTATTTTATAACTCGTACGTTTTTTCTCTTACATGCACCAAATGTACAGTTTTATTCCTATGAAGCTTTGTTCATATTTCATTCACTTATTTATGTAACATCATACTCCTGAAGACGTGGTGAAAATGTGTTTCTGTCCGCTGACAGTATTTTCTGATTTATGGAGTAATAAAAAGAGAAATCTAAAATCCCCTCTGAAAAAAACTTTCATTAACCTAATTAACATTTAAAACTCGAATATGGCATCAACATCAAACTTGAATTTTGAACCTGACTTTATACAGTTTTAAGATTTATGTTCTAGGAATATATGCAAATCCATGCGTTTTTTATTAGAAATGCCTCATTAGCATATTTAAACATAATTTCAGAAAACTTGTATTACACAAATGTGATTTTTGCAATGTAATCAATCAGCTGGGGAAGTATGGTGACTGATTAGTTATTTTTTTTGTTACACTATTCACCTTTAGTGTCTTGCCTTAAGCATTATTACTTTCAAAATCCACATTTTTATAAAACAAATACACACGTTATCAGTAACAGCTGGGATGAAAATGCTCTTGTTTGCATCACTAAACAACCCCTTTTACTGTTACTGATCACATGTAATGCTGATATACAGACTAACAGAGCAGAGAAGGTGATTAATGGGCATTATAAACGTACTAATAATTGGTATCGGTTATAAAAAAAAAAATCAATATCGGTCGATCACTACTTTTAAGTTTAGTGCAACTTCAACTTTTCATGTAATATAGATATTTTATTTCAGCTTTATTTAATTTACCAAAAGCAATTTTGAATAGCACAAGTTCACAATAATAACAGTTTTGATATTGTTCAGATATATTCTTTTTAACCTGTTGCATGTTTATATATTATGGCTAATTTAATATAAAAGCGCAGTAATCTCCGCTCACACCATTCCCAAGCAATTCAATAGTCTTGTGTTTAAATATCATTCTGTTCATCTCACACGCTATCATATGATGTGCAATACAATGCATGAGTGCAGACTGATAATTTTGTGCAATTAATCAAAGTAACTGCAAGAAATGCAACTTGGAGAGGTAGCAGCGGTTTCTTTTACGGTCTCTAGTGCTCATGTCGTCAAGCGAGATCTGTGTGTGGGAGTGTTAATGAGAACTCGTCTGATGACATGCCTCTGGGTGGATGAGGGATGTATGGGATGCCATCTCAAGGGTGCAGCAGGGCGTATCATTTACAGTTAGATGAACAGCACGTTTACCTGGTTTAAAGAGAGGAAGAGAGTGAACACCTGGCCACGTCTCCTCTGACGGCGTCCCCAAAACCTGCACAAACACACAGAGAGAAAACACTCAGTCCTCCAGAGACAACACAGCTGAAGGGCGGAGCAAAGACAGAGTCTGATCGATCTCAGAGGAATGTCAACCCTTTACGGACACCTTGGCAATTGAATCGCCTATTGGCTAGTAAATTGATTTGTTGACTCGCCAGACTGATAATACTAGGCCTAATATATATATATATATATATATATAGCCTACTCTATATGTTTGTAAAATGGTACAACTATTTTAAATATCTGAAAGTACTAGGGCTGTCAAAAAAATATTTCGAATATTAGTCGAATTTAAAATAAAAATCCGCATTCGGATGCAAAACGCTGCATTCGAGTTTGAGGCGTGCGTCAGGCTGATGACGAGGCGTCCTTGCATTTTAATGCTTTTTTTTTTTAGCCGGTCCAGTTGAACCCACTCGATGCGGTGCAGCACATTCACAATATAGCGGATAAAGAGATCATCAATGTGGAGAATGTTGTTTACCTCAAAACTGAAACCAAGCCGTTCACACAGAACGCATATTTAATGCATTTTCTATCATCATTGCACTCGCGTCTCACACAAGAGAGCCCAAAGACATGTCAAATTAATGGAAGTTCAACTTAAAAAAAACATGTAATTACTAGATTAAGAAACTAGCTTGCTAGTGAACGTGCATATTAATAGCGTAAACATGATCATATGATTAAATGTTAATAAATGAGGTGCATCAGTAATGATGAATCTGTGAGTTTAAAGCGGCTCTGACAGAAAGGCTGCGTGCTGTTTTGAGCTCTTTTCCTAAATGCATAACTTACATTTCACAGCTATATTCTCCATCTGTAAATGCTAGAAAGCATGGACATATTTCCATTTTGAGATTCTCCGCTAAACTCCACAGACTTGGCTCTGAACGCATGCGCGTCAAACACAGAGCTCAATGAAATATGAACGCAATAACTCCGACTAAAATACACATTTAGCTGAAATGTTTGTAGTTGGACATTTTAAACCTACAAGTAAGTGTATTTGTATGATAGCACTAACTGTAAAGTGACTGTAATGTAATCAAAATAGCCTTTTTACTCAATTAGCCTATCTGTGCTTTTTAAGTTTAGTAAATTTAACTTTGCTTTAAAAGCATTATTTTTGTTTTTAGTAATGTTACAATGTTAGAATGTAATGTGATTTTAATCCCTTTTTATACATTATATATGCCTACATGGTTACATTCACTTTATTTATTTGTTTAATCCAAATACAGAGATATGTATCGTATACCGCAAATCAGGACGAAAATACAGAGATATTAATTTTTGCTCATATTGCCCTACTTTGAAGAAATGTGCATTTGGTAATATTTAGCTCGATTGAGAGAAGAAAAAACTTTTTTTTTTTACTAACTGAATTTATGCCTTTTAAATTCGAATATAATTCGAATTTTGATAATATTTCAGTAAAAAATTTGAATTTAGTTTTTCAGCCAATTTGACAATCCTACATGTCAGCTGTCACGGTGTACGGGGGTGCCAGGAACGAGGAGACGATGAACTTCTCTTAAACACTTTAATTACCACACAGAACCGAGATCGCTGGAGACGGGTACACACACTCAGGGAATGACGTTAAGACTCGACACAGAGGCAGGGAAACACAGGGCTTATAAAGGGACAAACGAATGAGCTAAACAAGATGATTAATAACACAGGGCTGGGGACTAATTAACTAAGATGAACACAAATGAGGACAGGAACAGGAACTAACCATATATGGGCATGAGAGGAGGGGAAACACAAGACACGGAGAGACACAGTCTGACATTACTCCCCCCTCCCGAACGGTGCGTCCCGCACCGTACACCATCCAACGGGGAGGGGGGGTGGGCGCTCTGGAGAACTCAAGGGACACGGAGACAGGACAGGAGGCCTCCAGGTCGGCGCCCGTTCCGGGAGCCATGGCGGGTCAGGGGACTCGGGTGGCCATGGCGGAGCGGGGAGCTCGGGCGGCCATGGCGGGTCCGAGGACTCATGAAGCCTTGGCGGGTCAGGGGACTCGGGAGGCCATGGCGGATCGGGGAGCTTGGGTGGCCATGGTGGATCCGAGGGCTCAGGAGGCCTTGCTGGGTCAGGGGACTCGGGAGGCCATGGTGGGTCGGGGAGCTTGGGTGGCCATGGTGGATCCGAGGGCTCAGGAGGCCTTGGTGGGTCAGGGGACTCGGGAGGCCATGGCGGATCGGGGAGCTTGGGTGGCCATGGTGGATCCGGGGACTCAGGAGGCCATGGTGGAGCGGGGAGCTTGGGCGGCCTCCATGGCGGGTAGCCCCCCCCCCCAAATTTTCTTGGGGAGACTCTTCCTCTCAGGGGGGTCGTCTGGCGGCGTGGTCGCTAAGGGCTCTGGGGAGCCAGACGGAACCGGCAGGGGCTCTGGAGAGCCGGACGGAGCCGGCAGGGGCTCTGGAGAGCCGGACGGGACCGGCACTGGAGGACGCTGGCGAGGAGCCGGCACTGGGGGGCGCTCTGACAGCACAGCGTCTCGGGGGCGCTCTGACAGCGCAGCGTCTCTGGGGTGCTCTTACAGCGCGGAGCTGGATAGGACCAGCGGGAACGACGGAGAGAGCTTGCGAGGAGCGGCCACAGGAGGGCGCTGTCGGGGAGCAGGCACTGGAGGGCGCTGTCGGGGAGCAGGCACTGGAGGGCGCTGTCGGGGAGCAGGCACTGGAGGGCGCTGTCGGGGAGCAGGCACTGGAGGGCGCTGTCGGGGAGCAGGCACTGGAGGGCGCAGTCGAGGAGCAGGCACGGGAGGACGCCGGCGAGGAGCAGGCACGGGAGGACGCCGGCGAGGAGCAGGCACCGGAGGACGCCGGCGAGGAGCAGGCACCGGAGGGCGCTGGCGAGGAGCGGGCACAGGAGAATCTGAAGCCCCCTCAGGGCTGGACGGGTCCAGCGGGGACGACGGAAAGAGGAGAGGGGGCATATCGTACTCCAGCTCAGTCTCCCAGTCAATTAAATCCCCCTCCATGTCCAGCAGTCCCAGATGTACTATCAGCTCCACCTCCACCGAGGTGCAGGGGGCGGAGCTCCACTCCGCACTCACACCGTCCACGGCAGGCTCCCTCGTGGTGGGCATTGTCGCCGGCTCTCACACCTGATCGTAGAGGTAACTGTTGGGCTCTACTTCCGTGACGATCATCCATTCAGTTGCTCGGCTTCGCGCTGGCTCGCAGATCGCGGCGGGAAATGGCTCTCCGTCATCGGTGGGCTCGGGCTGATGCTCCGTAATGCGGGGAGATGGTGGGCTGGGCTCTGGGTCTGGAGTGGATCTGGCGAGATCATCCTCTTGGGAAACTGTGAGGGGCAATCCGTTTCTCGCCAGAGTCCACTCGGCGAAGGCGGCGAAATCCTCTCGAGGACCATCTTCGGACGACAGAGCTCTGCACGCGGTGTTCAGGCTTGCGTCATAGAACGAGCAGAGCGCGTCGTCCGGATAGCTGGTGGTGTTAGCTAAGAACCGGAACAGTCTTGTATGGTCCTCGAGAGATCGGTCCTCCTGCTCCAGCAGGAGGAGGAGGAATTCGGGCTGGAGGAGGGGATCCATAGGGAAACACAACGGAAAGAAAAACACTGAGGGAAAATACGGAAAACAAAACGGAGGGTGGACGTAGAGGTAACTGTTTTTTTTGGGTCGAGTCTTCTGTCACGGTGTACGGGGGTGCCAGGAACGAGGAGACGATGAACTTCTCTTAAACACTTTAATTACCACACAGAACAGAGATCGCTGGAGACGGGTACACACACTCAGAGAATGACGTTAAGACTCGACACAGAGGCAGGGAAACACAGGGCTTATAAAGGGACAAACGAATGAGCTAAACAATATGATTAATAACACAGGGCTGGGGACTAATTAACTAAGATGAACACAAATGAGGACAGGAACAGGAACTAACCATATATGGGCATGAGAGGAGGGGAAACACAAGACACGGAGAGACACAGTCTGACATCAGCAGTGTGAAAGCATTTAAACCTGTCCGAGGAAGATGCAAAGATCATTACAAGCACCGACAGCGGGATACTGCTTAGTGCTGCGTCTGCATCTCATGTCTCTGATGAGAAGAGGAAGGGGTGGTTGTTGCTGGTTACTGCATGAAGATTAAAAATCACGAAATGGTTAGTAAATTAGTAAATAAACAGCAGAACCGTTTTTAATAAATGCACGGATTGTGTGTATTCTGACAGCGATGCACAAGCTCGAGGTGCCAGGGTTCAAAGTCCAAAGTGTGAGGAAAATTTAACTTTTTACAAGGCATGTGACAGATACACGATACAAACATTTATAAATCTGCTGCTGTCAACAAAAGGAAGCACTGAGGTCTTCCTGGGGGTTTCCGCCAAAATAAAAGCTCCATCAACATTCATACATGTTAGTGTTGTAATTTTACTGTTGCTCTGTAAAATAAAATTAAAAAAGACAATAATAATGATAATAATTACAACATCAATATTAATTCATTTAGTATAACATTCACACAGTGTTTAAATTAGGATCTGAAATATTTTCTAATGTTTTAATAAAAGAAGTCTCTTCTGCTCAGCAAGGCTGCATTTATTTGTACAGTAAAAAATACAAGCCTGATTCAAGAAGGGTGTCTCAAATTACCCTAATTAAAATGTTATTAATAAAAAAACGTATTAATTTTAAGTTAATTTGTGCTATGTTGGTATAATATCTGCTAGAAGGTAAAAAAAGTGTTCTGTGTCATTTAAATATGTAAAAATAGTTTTGTAATTGATTATTTCATTTGAAAAGCAAGACAAAACAGTGAAAAGCTAAATGTGAGTATTTAGTTAATGCAATGGTGAAAACAGCAGAGAGGAGAACCAGAAAACAACAACTAGCCAAAACACACAACCGCTCACAAATTCAGGAAAAGTTTGATCAAAAATGTAACATGCATCAAAACTCGAGTCTTTGTCAAACTACGAGAAACTGCCGATCTTACTAGGAGAACGTGCAGACTGCTGTATTCTAGCAGCACAGTATGAGTCTGTCACAACATGAGGGACCGTGAGTGATCCAACTCCAGTGTGTCTCCAGCACTATTAATGCTCTTTCATACGGTTCTTTTAATTATTTTATTTGTGAAGTTATTCTACTCTTTAATGCCACCTATTTAATTTTTTTGCATTTCAATTACAGTTTTTTCCTTTGTTGTTTTGCATTGTTCACATTTTGCACTGTTTTGATTGTATGTAGCAACGCTTTGGCAATACGAATGTAGAAATATTGACAATAAAGTATCTAAAACTGAAAACTGAGAGAGAGAGCGCGTGAGTGTATGTCAGTGAGTGCGTGTGTGAAGAATGAACCCCCCCCCCCACTCCTTTTACAAAACAGATCCTTCAGTGTGATCACGCGGTCCTGCAGTACAAATGTAGTACTTAGTATGCAGCATTACAGCAGTTTTTAAGGCTGTTGTCCTGCTTCTCTGTAACTTGTATTCGTTGAGTGTTTGTCTGAGACTGAAATGTAGATATTTCATAATCAGTGTTCCTCATTTCTAGTCCAGGCGTGTCACTTTCGCACAGAGTTTAGATTTGATCTGAATTAAACGCACCTAAATCAACTACTCAAGGTCTTTGCATTTACTTTAATAGCATTCAAGTACGTCTTTACTAATCTCTACAGGAGCAGGAATGAGGAACCTGCTTTACAGACTCACAGACACACCTGTTTTACACACGTCACTCGAACACAGAACCAGGAAACAGAAGTCACATGAGTTCAGGGAAAGAGAAACTGAAGAGCTGTTGTGTGTTTGTGTCTCTGTATTCAAGGAGAAACATGGCAGAAGCCAGAATTTCAGTGGATCAGAATGAGTTCACGTGTCCGGTGTGTCTGGATCTCCTGAAGGATCCAGTGACCATCCATTGTGGACACAGTTACTGTAAGATCTGTATTACAGGCTGCTGGGATCAGGAGGATCAGATGAGAGTCTACAGCTGCCCTCAGTGCAGACAGACCTTCAGTCCAAGACCTGCTTTAGGGAAAAACACCATTCTGGCTGAAATGGTGGAGAAACTGAAGAAGACCAAACTATCTGCTGACTGTGACGCTGGAGCTGGAGATGTGGAGTGTGACGTCTGTACTGGAAGAAAATACAAAGCCGTCAAGTCCTGTCTGGTGTGTCTCAACTCATACTGTCAAACTCATTTGGACCGTCATGAAGAATTCAATTCACGTAAGCCACACAAAGTGATTGATGCCACTGGACGACTGCAGGAGATGATCTGCCAGAAACACGAGAAGCTTCTTGAGGTTTTCTGTCGCACTGATCAGAAGTGTATATGTGTGCTGTGTATGACGGATGAACATAAAAACCACGACATTGTATCAGCTGCAGCACAGATGACAGAGAAACAGGTATTTATAACAACACACTAATAAAATATTGCTGATACTAAAAACAGTTTTTAATGCAGAGGTCTTCAACCCTGTTCCTGGGAACCCACTATCCTGAAGAGTTTGGTTACAACCCTATTCAAACACACCTGACGTGGCCAATCAAGCTCCTCAAGACTGCTTGAAAATAGCAGGCAGGTGTGCTGAAGCCGGTTGGAAATAAACTTTCCAGGAGAGTGAGTCCCCAGGAGCAGGGTTGAAAACCTCTGGTTTAATGTGTTTATATTAAAACCCATATTAACAGCTTACAGCGTTCACACTGCACACGACAGCAGTAATGAACAAGAAGAAGTTTCATTGTTCACTGAAAACCTTACACAATCAACACAATCTTTCATTAAACAGGCTTTAAGCAACATAAAATAATGGAGTGAACTATTTACCCTCGCTTTGACAAAATATATACTTCTATCAGTCAATATGCAAGTTAAATGCAGTAACATGTGAGTTTCTATTCAGTAAATCTGACTGAATCCAGGGCCCGCATTTATCAAGCCTCTAAGAATTACTCTCAAGATCACTGCTAAAAATAGACTTAAGTGTGAAAAAAATCTTGGTTCAAAGCTGCACTTTAAAGTTAGTTATCAAGCATCTCAGTCGTAATTTAAGTGAAGTTTAGGACTCAATCTTAAGTGAAAGTCTTAGAGATGATTAACGACACTTTGCTGTGCCACAAACGGGATTGTGGATGACGACATATGCATGGACCAATCACTGAATAGATTTCCTTATTTAAGAATATACTCATACATTCACGTTGAATGGTTAAATTCCTAATAGAGTTTACGTTCACACAACTGACAATAAAGAATTTTTAAGAGACTATATTATGGCAAGGAAACAAAGCATCATCACAACTCAATTTATGGTGACGATAGTATAGTGCAGGGATCCTCAAATCTGGGTCGCGAAATCCACTTTCCTGCAGAGTTTAGCTCTAACCCTAATCAAACACACCTGAGCATGCTAATCAATGTCTTCAGGATCATTAGAAAATCACAGGTAGGTGAGTTTGATCAGGGTTGGAGCTAAACTCTGCAGGAAAGTGGACCTCGCGAGCCAGATATGAGGATCACTGGTATAGTGTAACGACGATAGTTTGAGATTGTCTTTGAAGACAGCAATTATTATTATTATTATTATTCATAAAAAATATAGGCGCCTATCTTTAGTGATTCAGCGCAGAGAGCCGCGTCAGAAACTTGCCGCGGCGCGGCTGGCGAGAGGCTGCGATCAGCTCCGGTAGAGAGCTCGCGTCAGACCCATAACGTGCCGCAGACGTGTGCAGTGTAAATAAGGAGTAAGAGATTTATTCATCATACAGTTTAGGTAGCTTCACTGATTATAACGGGAGTGTTTTTTAAAGAGCATATAATACTCGAGCTAGACTGAAGTCAGTTATGATGTTCTTTGGTAATGTAAATATTCTTTGCTCGTTTTGAATAACTGAGGAAATGTAACCATTTGATTAACTGCTCGTCGTCAAACATTTCAAGAACATTTTTCTTACTGAGAGAGTAAATGTGATTCTTAGCTTTAAGACATTTGATAACTTGCTTTTATACTTAAGTTTGGAAGTAGGAGTAAATTTAATGAATTCTCAACACTTGAGACTAAAATGGTACTTTATGAAGCTTGATAAGTACAGGCCCAGATGATTTCAGTCACGTATAGCTTCATTTCTTTTCTGTGTAGTGCCACAGCTTCATTACGCAGCAGAAACACTGCTGAAGCTCTGTGTCAGTTTCACTTTTATAATACTTACGCTTAAGATGTGAAACAGACCATATTCTTCATGATAATTCATGTACGATGATTATAACCATCACTTCTGGAGTTTGAACTTACAGCCATTGGTTATAAATTGAGTTAAGTGACCTTTAAACTGCCTCACCCTACGTTTACTGGATTCATCTGTTCACATGATGATCTAGTGGCAGTAGTTTTCTGTGACATTCACTTTCATCTCTTTGTCCTGCAGAATCAGCTGAAGGAGACGCAGAAGACGTTCCAGCAGAGAATCCAGCAGAGAGAGAAAGATCTTCAGCAGCTGAGAGAGACGGTGGAGTCTCATAAGGTGAGTCTGGAGAAGAGAAGTTTGTCTCAGTCTCAGTTCAGACTCACTGAAGCCTGAATCACTGTGTGTCCTAACAGCGCTCTGCACAGACAGCAGTGAAGGACAGTGAGAGGATCTTTACTGAGATCATCCGCTCCATTGAGAGAAGCCGCTCTGAGCTGATACGGCTGATCAGAGATCAGGAAAAGCAAGCAGTAAGTCGAGCAGAAGAACGACTGGAGAGACTGGAGCAGGAGATCAATGATCTGAGGAGGAGAAACGCTGAGCTGGAGCAGCTTTCACACACACAGGATCACATCCAGTTCCTGCAGGTAACACAGATCTAGAAGAACAGGGTCAAAGTGGACTTAAGCAGATCCTGCAGGTAACACAGATCTAGAAGAACAGGGTCATAGTGGACTAGAGCCAAATCCTGCAGGTAACACAGATCTAGAAGAACAGGATCATAGTGGACTTGAGCAGATCCTGCAGGTAACATAGATCTAGAAGAACAGGGTCATAGTGGACTTGAGCAAATCCTGCAGGTAACAGATCTAGAAGAACAGGGTCATAGTGGACTTGAGCAGGTCCTGCAGGTAACAGAGATCTAGAAGAACAGGGTCATAGTGGACTTGAGCAGATCCTGCAGGTAACACAGATCTAGAAGAACAGGGTCATGTGGACTTGAGCAGATCCTGCAGGTAACAGAGATCTAGAAGAACAGGGTCATAGTAGACTTGAGCAGGTCCTGCAGGTAACAGAGATCTAGAAGAACAGGGTCATAGTGGACTTGAGCAGATCCTGCAGGTAACACAGATCTAGAAGAACAGGGTCATGTGGACTTGAGAAGATCCTGCAGGTAACACAGCTCTAGAAGAACAGGGTCATAGTGGACTTGAGCAGATCCTGCAGGTAACACAGATCTAGAAGAACAGGGTCATAGTGGACTTGAGCAGATCCTGCAGGTAACACAGATCTAGAAGAACAGGGTCATAGTGGACTTGAGCAGATCCTGCAGGTAACACAGATCTAGAAGAACAGGGTCATGTGGACTTGAGAAGATCCTGCAGGTAACACAGCTCTAGAAGAACAGGGTCATAGTGGACTTGAGCAGATCCTGCAGGTAACACAGATCTAGAAGAACAGGGTCATAGTGGACTTGAGCAAATCCTGCAGGTAACAGATCTAGAAGAACAGGGTCATAGTAGACTTGAGCAGGTCCTGCAGGTGACACAGATCTAGAAGAACAGGGTCATAGTGGACTTGATCAGATCCTGCAGGTGACACAGATCTAGAAGAACAGGGTCATAGTGGACTTGATCAGATCCTGCAGGTAACACAGATCTAGAAGAACAGGGTCATAGTGGACTTGAGCAGATCCTGCAGGTAACACAGATCTAGAAGAACAGGGTCATAGTGGACTTGAGTAGATCATGCAGGTAACACAGATCTAGAAGAACAGGGTCATAGTGGACTTGAGCAGTTCCTGCAGGTAACAGAGATCTAGAAGAACAGGATCATAATGGACTTGAAAAATGTTGGATTGAGGTGAATTACTAAAGAGCAGTCAAATCTGAAGTTGGAGCAGGTTATTGGGTGAAGTGTGGAGCTGATGAGTTTTGATTTCTGTAGAGTTTCCAGTCTCTCTCAGCACCTCCTGAATCTACAGATGGAAATGATGATCTCTTCAGTTCTCTCTTCTCTTCTGATGATCTGAGAGAATCTGTCAGTCAGCTGAGAGACAAACTGGAGGATTTCTGCAAAGAGGAGCTCAAGAAGATCTCAGACAGAGGTAAAGTCCTGGGCCCTCATTTATCAACAATGTGTAGAAAAGGTTTTATATTTTGTTCTATGAATGAAATTTAGAATGTGCCTAAGTACAAGAAAATCCATATTTATCAAACGTGCGCACGCAGTTCTTACACACACCAGTAAGTGATCATTGTTGATAAATCCCACATGTGTGTAAGTACCATGCTGGTTCACGTTCGTGATCATTTGCATTTGGAAACGCCTCCAATTGAACCATATATGGTGACAACACTTCCCTTTAAAAATCACGTGATTCAAACCATAACCTCTACTTAGAAGCTACTCTGTGCTCTCGCCAAGCAGATCAGTACAATTTCTGAAAATGCGCTCCCTGTGGAGCACATTGTTTGCCAAGTCTTCCAATGACGCAAGATAAGCCATTGCACTGATACAAACATTTGTCACAGCTGTCTTTTAAATGGTTTAACACCAATTATGCAACTTGTCTGTTTAAAACCAAAAAATTATAAATGTAGTTTATTTATAATAAAAGGAAACACAGGACATATATGGATAGCTTAATGCATAAAGTGACACCCTTAAATGCTTTTTATGTGTAGTGTCGCTTTTCTACCACTAGATTCTCTGCGTAGGCATGTTCAGAGGTGTGCTTATATTTACACACATTTCTACGCATAAGTACAAGTTGATAAATCCTATACTTTATGTGAAACTGTTCTTACGCATTCATTACGCACACATCTGTGCATAGGCACTGTTGATAAATGAGGGCCCTGGAGATTCATCTGCTCTCAGAAACCAGTCCATCATCATCTCATATCATGGAGAACATCATATTAGAAATGTATGCAGCATCATGAGAATCACACTGTTCATCTCTGTTGATTTCCACAGTCACGTTCACCAACATTGTTCCCAGAACCAGGAACGACTTCCTACGATGTAAGTCAGTAAGAAAACAAGCAGAAAAACTACCTGGGCCTCATTCATGAAACACGAGCAGAACTCATTTTTATGTAAATCGTTCGTAAAGCCGTTCTGACGTAAACTTGTGTTTCGTATTTTCAAAATGTTAGTTGGTACAAAATAAATGTGCACCTGCTCCCTACCACGTGTAAATGGTGCTTAAAACGAAAAAAAAAAAAAAAAATGGTGCGTATTATCGCAGACGATATACATCGCACACCCCTAGCCATCAGTAGTTCCTCTGTAAGAAAAAGCTGTTTGCAGTGTCTGGTGCCCGTATGAACACCACTGATCCTATAAACTTCTCCAACACACGCGAGCATCTGTTATAAAACAACTACGTGAATATACTGAGCTGTATTCAAGCAGAAATATGAGTGCGCCGAGAGCGCACATACACGGTTTGTTTGCGCATCATTTATAACGGACATAACGCACACCTAATGCACGATCATGAATGAATGAATGAATGATGCATTTACATAGCACTTTATTGTGTATTGTTGTACACCCAAAGCGCTTCACAATCATGTGGGGGGGGGTCTCTCCTTAAACACCACCAGTGGTGATCATGTCACTGTAATCATCTTTACCCTGATTACAATAGTCGTCCATCAAAACTTGTGTGTAATAGTGTGACACTGGCTTCATGTGTTCGTATCATGTGCTTATACAGCAGTTTTGAGTCGCGATTCAGTCTGTATTCACTGCGCGATGAGACGTTTTGCTTCTCCGAAACACAGAATATGTAGAGAGGTGGTACTGTTATTTATGTATAGGCTATATATTTTTTTACATGACTTAACATGCGAGTCATAATATTAGTGAATATATTATATTATAGTTTTATCTCTCGCCCCCCTGGTTGAGAAACACTGACCTAAAGCGCATCTTCCAGCATTGCCTTCACGATCGATCTATTAGGCATCCCTGCTCTAAGTGATGTTTTTTTTGTAAAAACATTAGTTTCTCATGTATTTGGTTCCACAGTATTTGCTGATTTTTATTTTATTTAAACACTGCTTGACGCAGAATTGCTGTTGATATTAAAGTCAAAGTAAAACACGCACGGCGCTTACAGGGTATTTAAACCCAAACTAAAGCAGGAAAAGAGGGAAAACTCAACCCCCCCCCCCCCCCCCCGCGCGGTGATACCGTTATAACCGGTGTGACAACACGTCGATTAATCGGTGGGGAAATGTCCTCACCGTCACAACCCTAATGGCCTATTAGTCTTTTTTGCATTTATGCAATATACTGGAGCCAAACCTGAGAAAGTAAACCAGAATATTCCACTGCGTTCCTGAACACCTCATTTGTGTAGCTGTAGGTGACGATTATGCTAATTATGAATGAGCGAGCACGAGCACACTATTTACCAATGATTGGAATTCATTAATATACACGTTTAACTATCAAATCGGACGTTTATGAAGCGTTTGTGAATCCAGAGGAGAGTTTTCGAGAAGGTCTGTTTTACGCACAAATGACTTTTTCTCATATTTACGCAAGTTTAATGAATGAGGCTCACTGAGTGTGTTCATGTTCTCCTGTAGAAGATTAAAGAGTTTTATAATTGATGATATAAATGATGATTTGAACAGATATCTGCTCATCTGTACTGATAAACTGATGATACACTGAATATGAAGAGTTCAGATACATGAAAATATCAAACAGATTCATAATTCCTGATTCTGACGTGTTTTATCTCCTTCAGATTCCCATCAGTTCACTCTGGATCTGAACACAGTGAATAAACTTCTCTGTCTGTCTGAGAACAACAGAGTGATTACTTACACTGGTACAGTCCAGTCGTATCCTGATCATCCAGACAGATTTGATTATTATCATCAGGTGTTGTGTAGAGAGAGTGTGAGTGGACGCTGTTACTGGGAGCTGGAGTGGAGTGGAGATGGAGGTGTGTGTGTATCAGTGTCATATAAGAGCATCAGCAGGAAGGGACGGGGTAAAGAGCGTCTGTTTGGATCTAATGATCAGTCCTGGAGTTTGGACTGCTTTCCCTCCAGATACTCATTCAGACACAATAAGATACAGACTGTTCTCTCTGTAAAGTCCATCAGCAGGAGAATAGGAGTGTTTGTGGATCACGGAGCAGGAACTCTGTCCTTCTACAGCGTCTCTGACACAATGAACCTCATCCACACAGTCCAGACCACATTCACTCAGACGCTCTATCCTGGGTTTATGTTTGGATCTGGATCATCAGTGAAACTGTGCTGATGAATCAGAATAGACCTGATGAGAGATTCTACCCATAATGCTTTGAGCTGCATGACGAATCAGTAACAGTGAGATGTCTTTTCTCTTCATGACATTAATACTGAAGCTGAATTTCTGTCAATGAAATAACATGTCAGAATAAAAAGTGTGTAAATCCTCATATAGACAGTCAGTTTCTATGCTTCTCTCAATCTCGGTTGGTGTTGACTGAAACCAGTCATTTAGTTTTTAATGTAGTGTCACATCTGATCACATAGTACAGTACCAGCAATCATTCAAACGCTGCAGGACGATGCACAGACTCAATGTTTAGTGTTACCATAAGCACTAGTAATGACGATTGACCTAATAAACAGCACTATTAAAGTGACAGTCTGTCCAGCAGGGGGCAGTGTTGAATTATGCTCATACGTGAACCATGAGGACCCATGAACACAGACACACACACACACACACACACACACATGTTGGTTTTTATGGTTTACGGGGACTTTCCATAGGCGTAATGGTTTTTATACTGTACAAACTGTATGTGCTATTGCCCTACACCTACCCTACACCTAAACTTAGCCCTCACAGGAGACGGTGCATTTATATTTTCCCTCAAAAAAACTCACTCTGTATGATTTATAAGCATTTTAAATTATGGGGACACTGAAAATGTCCTCTTAAATCACCTTCTCCTTGTAATACCTATGTCATACCCATGTCATTATACAAATTTGTGTCCTCATAAACCACATAAACATGCCCACACACACACACACACACACACACACACACACACGTTTCCATTGTTTGTTGGGATATTCCATAAGCATAATGTTTATTTTCTACTGTACTAACTGTATTTTCTATCCCCTTACCCTACCCCTCACACAAAACCTTCACTAAAAATTTACTTATATGTAATTCATGTTGTGTTAATATTGAATTAAATCAATAGATGTTTGAAGTGTGTTTGAGTTGCCATACTGTTCGGTTCTGTCGTTCTGCTCTATATTTGAGTTTTCTCTGACCTCCTTCAGAAACAAAGACATGAGAAATGCCCTGCGTCTCTGCCATCAGTCCACTTTCACAGTCATGTAGCTCTGTGATGAGAAATCTCTCTGAGAAACCGAGTCGAGCTCCAGAACGAGCGGCTTCAGCGCTGGAATAACATCTCTCTCTCTCGCTGTCTGTCTATGTGTATCACGCTCTCAGAGAGCAAGGCCCTTTAAAACAACCTCCACTCAGGAGCAAAAGCAATCTGGAGTCAAATTTGTCTTCTATATTGAACACACATTGGGGGGAAAGATCGAGCCCTGGACATCAAACATCCAGCGCATGAATCTCTGAGAGCAGGTCACCTTCACAGGACCACAGGAACAGTCCGGATCAGTTTATATTTATATAGCATCTTTCACAGACAAAGAGTCACAAAGTGCTTCACAATCAAAAATTAAGATCAAAACAAAACAAGTTAAAATACCCGCTGTACAAATACCTCCAGATATCACAAAAAAATGCTTCCAGACCATATCGCTTGTTAAAAGCCTGTCCAAGAAGATGACTTTAGGTGTTTTTTAAAAGATTGAACAGAACACATAGTTCTCCATGACTTGGGGAGAGACACAGAAAGCACGGTGACCTCTTGTCTTAAGACGTGTTCTGGGAGTAGTTAAAAGGTCTATGTCAGAAAAACCTCAAAGATCGTTTTGAGAGATCTTACAGGAAACCAAAGCAATGACATAAACACCCTAGCAACCACTCAGAAGACCCTAGCAACCAGGCTAAGTGTTTTATTCAAAACTCACTCTATTTACTTTCTTACTATGCTCCTGGTCTTACCAGTGTTCCCCATTCCTAGTCCGGGCGTGTCACTTTCATACAGAGTTTAGATTTGATCTGAATTAAACGCACCTAAATCAACTACTCAAGGTCTTTGCATTTACTTTAATAGCATTCAAGTACGTCTTTACTAATCTCTACAGGAGCAGGAATGAGGAACCTGCTTTACAGACTCACAGACACGCCTGTTTTACACACGTCACTCGAACACAGAACCAGGAAACAGAAGTCACATGAGTTCAGGGAAAGAGAAACTGAAGAGCTGTTGTGTGTTTGTGTCTCTGTATTCAAGGAGAAACATGGCAGAAGCCAGAATTTCAGTGGATCAGAATGAGTTCACGTGTCCAGTGTGTCTGGATCTCCTGAAGGATCCAGTGACCATCCAGTGTGGACACAGTTACTGTAAGATCTGTATTACAGGCTGCTGGGATCAGGAGGATCAGATGAGAGTCTACAGCTGCCCTCAGTGCAGACAGACCTTCAGTCCAAGACCTGCTTTAGGGAAAAACACCATTCTGGCTGAAATGGTGGAGAAACTGAAGAAGACCAAACTATCTGATGACTGTGACGCTGGAGCTGGAGATGTGCAGTGTGACGTCTGTACTGGAAGAAAATACAAAGCCGTCAAGTCCTGTCTGGTGTGTCTGGAATCATACTGTCAAACTCATTTGGACCCTCATGAAGAATTTAATTCACGTAAGCCACACAAAGTGATTGAAGCCACTGGACGACTGCAGGAGATGATCTGCCAGAAACACGAGAAGCTTCTTGAGGTTTTCTGTCGCACTGACCAGAAGTGTATATGTGTGTTGTGTACGACGGATGATCATAAAAACCACGACATTGTATCAGCTGCAGCACAGATGACAGAGAAACAGGTATTTATAACTACACACTAATAAAATATTGCTGATACTTAGAACAGTTTTTAATGCAGAGGTCTTCAAGCTTACAGCGTTCACACTGCACACGACAGCAGTAATGAACAACAAGAAGTTTCATTGTTCACTGAAAACACACCTTAAACCTTACACAATCAACACAATCTTCCATAAAACAGGCTTTAAGCAACATACAATAATGGAGTGAGCTATTTACCCTCGCTTTGACAAAATATATACTTCTATCAGTCAATATGCAAGTTAAATGCAGTAACACTTTGCTGAGCCACAAACGGGATTGTGGATGACGACATACGCATGGACCAATCACTGAATAGATTTCCTTATTTAAGAATAAAGTCATACATTCATGTCGAATGGTTAAATTCCTAATAGAGTTTACGTTCACACAACTGACAATAAGTTATTTTTAAGAGACTATATAATGGCAAGGAAACAAAGCATTATCACAACTCAATTTAGGGTGACGATAGTATAGTGCAGGGATCCTCAAATCTGGGCCGCGAGATCCACTTTCCTGCAGAGTTTGGCTCTAACCCTAATCAAACACACCTGAGCATGCTAATCAATGTCTTCAGGATCATTAGAAAATCACAGGTAGGTGAGTTTGATCAGGATTGGTGCTAAACTCTGCAGGAAAGTAGACCTCGCGAGCCAGATATGAGGATCACTGGTATAGTGTATCGATGATGTTTGAGATTGTCTTTGAAGACAGCAAGACAATTATTATTATTCATAAAAAATATAGATGCTAATATCTTTAGTAATGCAGCGCAGAGAGCCGCGTCAGAAACTTGCCGCGGCGCGGCTGGCGAGAGGCTGCGATCAGCTCCGGTAGAGAGCTCGCGTCAGACACGTAACGCGCCGCAGACGTGTGCAGTGTAAATAAGGGGTAAGAGATTTATTCATCATACAGTTTAGGTAGCTTCACTGATTATAACGGGAGTGTTTTTTAAAGAGCATATAATACTCGAGCTAGACTGAAGTCAGTTATGATGTTCTTTGGTAATGTAAATGTTCTTTGCTCGTTTTGAATAACTGAGGAAATGTAACCATTTGATTAACTGCTCGTCGTCAAACATTTCAAGAACATTTTTCTTACAGAGAGAGTAAATGTGATTCTTAGCTTTAAGACATTTGATAACTTGATTTTATACTTAAGTTTGGAAGTAGGAGTAAATTTCATGAATTCTCAACACTTGAGACTAAAATGGTACATTGTAAAGCTTGATAAGTACGGGCCCAGATGATTTCAGTCACGCATAGCTTCATTTCTTTTCTGTGTAGCGCCACAGCTTCATTACGCAGCAGAAACACTGCTGAAGCTCTGTGTCAGTTTCACTTTTATAATACTTATGCTTAAGATGTGAAACAGTCCATATTCTTCATGATAATTCATGTACGATGATTATAACCATCACTTCTGGAGTTTGAACTTACAGCTATTGGTTATAAATTTAGTTAAGTGACCTTTAAACTGCCTCATCCTACGTTTACTGGATTCATCTGTTCACATGATGATTTAGTGGCAGTAGTTTTCTGTGATATTCACTTTCATCTCTATGTCCTGCAGAATCAGCTGAAGGAGACGCAGAAGACGTTCCAGCAGAGAATCCAGCAGAGAGAGAAAGATCTTCAGCAGCTGAGAGAGACGGTGGAGTCTCATAAGGTGAGTCTGGAGAAGAAAAGTTTGTCTCAGTCTCAGTTCAGACTCACTGAAGCCTGAATCATTGTGTGTCCTAACAGCGCTCTGCACAGACAGCAGTGGAGGACAGTGAGAGGATCTTTACTGAGCTCATCCGCTCCATTGAGAGAAGCCGCTCTGAGCTGATACGGCTGATCAGAGATCAGGAAAAGCAAGCAGTGAGTCGAGCTGAAGAACGACTGGAGCGACTGGAGCAGGAGATCAATGATCTGAGGAGGAGAGACGCTGAGCTGGAGCAGCTTTCACACACACAGGATCACATCCAGTTCCTGCAGGTAACACAGATCTAGAAGAACAGGGTCATAGTGGACTTGAGCAGATCCTGCAGGTAACACAGATCTAGAAGAACAGGGTCATAGTGGACTTGAGCAGATCCTGCAGGTAACACAGATCTAGAAGAACGGGGTCATAGTGGACTTGAGCAGATCCTGCAGGTAACACAGATCTAGAAGAACAGGGTCATAGTGGACTTGAGCAGATCCTGCAGGTAACAGAGATCTAGAAGAACAGGGTCATAGTGGACTTGAGCAGATCCTGCAGGTAACACAGATCTAGAAGAACAGGGTCATAGTGGACTTGAGGAGATCCTGCAGGTAAGACAGATCTAGAAGAACAGGGTCATAGTGGACTTGAGGAGATCCTGCAGGTAACAGAGATCTAGAAGAACAGGGTCATAGTGGACTTGAGCAGATCCTGCAGGTAAGACAGATCTAGAAGAACAGGGTCATAGTGGACTTGAGCAGATCCTGCAGGTAACACAGATCTAGAAGAACAGGGTCATAGTGGACTTGAGCAGATCCTGCAGGTAACACAGATCTAGAAGCACAGGGTCATAGTGGACTTGAGCCAGATCCTGCAGGTAACACAGATCTAGAAGAACAGGATCATAGTGGACTTGAGCAGTTCCTGCAGGTAACACAGATCTAGAAGAACAGGGTCATAGTGGACTTGAGCCAGATCCTGCTGTGACACGAAACTCAGAGAGAAACATTTAATGCGTTTCTTATTATATAATCATCAGTCAGACTCTCATCTGATCATCTTCATTTGAAAGAGACGCTGCTTACAAAAGGCGTCCAGCTCTGGAAATCTCTTAGGAATCATTTAGTACTGATTCGGAGTCTGGAACATTCATCAAAATTGGATCACTTGATCCTCAAACTTGATTTCCAGTAACACATTGATGAATTTGACCATGGAGACCCCAAACATGAAGTGAGGCTGTATATCAGCAATGCATCAGCGTACTGAAACCTTAGTGTGTCTTCAGGATCCTTGTAAAGTTTCAATGTTTCTAATCACTCTATCAATCTAATCATAGCCTTTGAGCTGCTTTTCTTGAGCAAATCTACTCAACTCTACAATAAGAATCCATTGATGTGCTAGAGCGGTTAAGATGGACATTTATGCTCTTAGCAAATGTTTCATTATACAAACGATTTCTTAGAAAGTCCACATATAGTGTGTAAGTGGCAAACACTAGAATCTGCAGCTCTTAATGTGATATAATGAATATGAGCTGATGCTGTGAAAGTGCTGGATTGAGGTGAATTACTAAAGAGCAGTCAAATCTGATGTTGGAGCAGGTTATTGGGTGAAGTGTGGAGCTGATGAGTTTTGATTTCTGTAGAGTTTCCAGTCTCTCTCAGCACCTCCTGAATCTACAGATGGAAATGATGATCTCTTCAGTTCTCTCTTCTCTTCTGATGATCTGAGAGAATCTGTCAGTCAGCTGAGAGAAAAACTGGAGGATTTCTGCAAAGAGGAGCTCAAGAAGATCTCAGACAGAGGTAAAGTCCCGGGCCCTCATTTATCAACAATGTGTAGAAAAGGTTCTATATTGTGTTCTATGAAATAGAATAAATTTAGAATGTGCCTAAGAACAAGAAAATCAATATTTATCTTACGCACACCAGTAAGTGATCATTGTTGATAAATCCCACATGTGTGTAAGTACCATGCTGGTTCACGCTCGTGGTCATTTGCATTTGGAAACGCCTCCAATTGAACCATATATGGTGACAACACTTCCCTTTAAAAATCACGTGATTCAAACCCTAACCCCTACTCAGAAGCTACTCTGTGCTCTCGCCAAGCAGATCAGTACAATTTCTGAAAATGCACTCCCTGTAGGAATTGTATTCCTAATAAAAGGAAACACAGGACATATGTGGATTGCTTAATGCATACTGTGACACCCTTAAATGCTTTTTATGTGTAGTGTCGCTATTCTACCATTAGATTCTCTGCGTAGGCATGTTCAGAGGTGTGCTTATATTTACACACATTTCTACACATAAGTACAAGTTGGTAAATCCTATACTTTACGTGAAACTGTTCTTACGCACTCATTACGCACACATCTGTGCATAGGCACTGTTGATAAATGAGGGCCCTGGAGATTCATCTGCTCTCAGAAACCAGTTCATCATCATCTCATATCATGGAGAACATCATATTAGAAATGTATGCAGCATCATGAGAATCACACTGTTCATGTCTGTTGATTTCCACAGTCACATTCACCAACATTGTTCCCAGAACCAGGAACGACTTCCTACGATGTAAGTCAGTAAGAAAACAAGCAGAAAAACTACCTGGGCCTCATTCATGAAACACGAGCAGAACTCATTTTTATGTAAATCGTTCGTAAAGCCGTTCTGACGTAAACTTGTGTTTCGTATTTTCAAAATGTTAGTTGGTACAAAATAAATGTGCACCTGCTCCCTAGCATGTGTAAATGGTGCGTAAAACGTAAAAAAAATAAAATAAATGGTGCATATTATCGCAGACGATATACATCGCACACCCCTAGCCATCAGTAGCTCCTCTGTAAGAAAAAGCTGTTTGCAGTGTCTGGTGCCCGTATGAACACCACTGATCCTATAAACTTCTCCAACACACGCGAGCATCTGTTATAAAACAACTACGTGAATATACTGAGCTGTATTCAAGCAGGAATATGAGTGCGCCGAGAGCGCACATACACGGTTTGTTTGCGCATCATTTATAATGGACATAACGCACACCTAATGCACGATCATGAATGAATGAATGAATGAACGATGCATTTATATAGCACTTTATTGTGTATTGTTGTACACCCAAAGCGCTTCACAATCATGTGGGGGGGTCTCTCCTTAACCACCACCAGTGGTGATCATGTCACTGTAATCATCTTTACCCTGATTACAATAGTCGTCCATCAAAACTTGTGTGTAATAGTGTGACACTGGCTTCATGTGTTCGTATCATGTGCTTATACAGCAGTTTTGAGTCGCGATTCAGTCTGTATTCACTGCGCGATGAGACGTTTTGCTTCTCCGAAACAAAGAATATGTAGAGAGGTGGTACAGTTATTTATGTATAGGCTATATATTTTTTTACATGACTTAACATGCGAGTCATAATATTAGTGAATATATTATATTATAGTTTTATCTCTCGCCCCCCTCGTTGAGAAACACTGACCTAAAGCGCATCTTCCAGCATTGCCTTCACGATCGATCTATTAGGCATCCCTGCTCTAAGTGATGTTTTTTTTTGTAAAAACATTAGTTTCTCATTTATTTGGTTCCACAGTATTTGCTGATTTTTATTTTATTTAAACACTGCTTGCCGCAGAATTGCTGTTGATATTAAAGTCAAAGTAAAACACGCACAACGCTTACAGGCTATTTAAACCCAAACTAAAGCAGGAAAAGAGGGGAAACTCAAACCCCCCCCCCCGGTGATACCGTTATAACCGGTGTGACAACACGTCGATTAATCGGTGGGGAAATGTCCTCACCGTCACAACCCTAATGGCCTATTAGTCTTTTTTGCATTTATGCAATATACTGGAGCCAAACCTGAGAAAGTAAACCAGAATATTCCACTGCGTTCCTGAACACCTCATTTGTGTAGCTGTAGGTGAGGATTATGCTAATTAGGAATGAGCGTGCACGAGCACCCTATTTACGAATGATTGGAATTCATTAATATACACGTTTAACTATCAAATCGGATGTTTACGAAGCGTTTGTGAATCCAGAGGAGAGTTTTCGAGAAGGTCTGTTTTACGCACAAATGACTTTTTCTCATATTTACACAAGTTTAATGAATGAGGCTCACTGAGTGTGTTCATGTTCTCCTGTAGAAGATTAAAGAGTTTTATAATTGATGATATAAATGATGATTTGCAGGATATCTGCTCATCTGTTCTGATAAACTGATGATACACTGAACATGAAGAGTTCAGATACATGAAAAGATCAAACAGATTCATAATTCCTGATTCTGATGTGTTTTATCTCCATCAGATTCCCATCAGTTCACTCTGGATCTGAACACAGTGAATAAACTCCTCCGTCTGTCTGAGAACAACAGAGTGATAACATTCACTGGTACACTCCAGTCGTATCCTGATCATCCAGACAGATTTGATTATTATCATCAGGTGTTGTGTAGAGAGAGTGTGAGTGGACGCTGTTACTGGGAGCTGGAGTGGAGTGGAGATTATGGTGTGCGTATATCAGTGTCATATAAGAGCATCAGCAGGAAGGGATCTGGTAAAGAGTGTGTGTTTGGAAATAATGATCAGTCCTGGAGTTTGTTCTGCTCTCCCTCCAGTTACTCATTCAGACACAATAACATACAGACTGATCTCTCTGTAAAGTCCATCAGCAGCAGAATAGGAGTGTTTGTGGATCACGGTGCAGGAACTCTGTCCTTCTACAGCGTCTCTGACACAATGAGCCTCATCCACACAGTCCAGACCACATTCACTCAGCCGCTCTATCCTGGGTTTGAGGTTTATTTCAGAGGATCATCAGTGAAACTGTGCTGATGAATCAGAATATACCTGATGAGAGATTCTACCCATAATGCTTTGAGCTGCATGATAAATCAGTAACAGTGAGATGTTATAGATTCTCTTTTCTCTTCGTGACATTAATACTGAAGCTGAATTTCTGTCAATGAAATAACAAGTCAGAATAAAAAGTGTGTAAATCCTCATATAGACAGTTTCTATGCTTCTCTCAATCTCGGTTGGTGTTGACTGAAATCAGTCATTTAGTTTTTAATGTAGTGTCACATCTGATCACATAGTACAGTACCAGCAATCATTCAAACGCTGCAGGACGATGCACAGACTCAATGTTTAGTGTTACCATAAGCACTAGTAATGACGATTGACCTAATAAACAGCACTATTAAAGTGACAGTCTGTCCAGCAGGGGGCAGTGTTGAATTATGCTCAGTTTGATAAAGCAGAAATCTGAACTTTTATGCAGAGTAAAAAATCATGAAATAATTATATGCTGAATATCAGCTGGCCGCAAGTTAATTATTGCACAAGTAAATGAATTATGTTTGTGCTGTTTTAGAATCTTAATGAGTAATAATTCAGTCTGTTCAGAATGCAAAACAGCTTAATAGTATTTAAATACATAAAATGTCAGCAACCAAACAAACATGACTACCAGCAGCATCTATCATACGTGACCCATGATGAGACACTCACACACACACACGCACACGTACTCACACACACACACACACACACACACACACACACACACACACACACACACACACACACACACAGGTTTCCATTTTTTGTTGGGATATTCCATAAGCATAATGTTTATTTTCTACTGTACTAACTGTATTTTCTATCCCCTTACCCTACCCCTCACACAAAACCTTCACTAAAAATAGTGCTGACAGCACTAAACATGTACATGTAATTAATGTTGTGTTAATATTGAATTAAATCAATAAATGTTTGAATAGTGTTTGAGTTGCCATACTGTTCAGTTCTGTCGTTCTGCTCTATATTTGAGTTTTCTCTGACCTCCTTCAGAAACAAAGACATGAGAAATGCCCTGCGTCTCTGTCATCAGTCCACTTTCACAGTCATGTAGCTCTGTGATGAGAAATCTCTCTGAGAAACCGAGTCGAGCTCCAGAACGAGCGGCTTCAGCGCTGGAATAACACAAAACATCTCTCTCTCTCTCTGTCTGTCTATGTGTATCACGCTCTCAGAGAGCAAGACCCTTTAAAACAACCTCCACTCAGGAGCAAAAGCAATCCGGAGTCAAATTTGTCTTCTATATTGAACACACATTGGGGGGAAAGATCGAGCCCTGGACATCAAACATCCAGCGCATGAATCTCTGAGAGCAGGTCACCTTCACATGACCACAGGAACAGTCCGGATCAGTTTATATTTATATAGCATCTTTCACAGACAAAGAGTCACAAAGTGCTTCACAATCAAAAATTAAGATCAAAACAAAACAAGTTAAAATACCCGCTGTACAAATACCTCCAGACATCACAAAAAAATGCTTCCAGATCATATTGCTAGTTAAAAGCCTGTCCAAAAAGATATGTATTTAAGTGTTTTTTAAAAGATTGAACAGAACACAGTTCTCCATGACTTGGGGAGAGACACAGAAAGCATGGTCACCCCTTGTCTTAAGACGTGTTCTGGGAGTAGTTAAAAGGTCTATGTCAGAAAAACCTCAAAGATCGTTTTGAGAGATCTTACAGGAAACCAAAGCAATGACATAAACACCCTAGCAACCACTCACAAGACCCTAGCAACCAGGCTAAGTGTTTTATTCAAAACTCACTCTATTTACTTTCTTACTATGCTCCTGGTCTTAACAGTGTTCCCCATTCCTAGTCCGGGCGTGTCACTTTCATACAGAGTTTAGATTTGATCTGAATTAAACGCACCTAAATCAACTATTCAAGGTCTGTGCATTTACTTTAATAGCATTCAAGTACGTCTTTACTAATCTCTACAGGAGCAGGAATGAGGAACCTGCTTTACAGACTCACAGACACGCCTGTTTTACACACGTCACTCGAACACAGAACCAGGAAACAGAAGTCACATGAGTTCAGGGAAAGAGAAACTGAAGAGCTGTTGTGTGTTTGTGTCTCTGTATTCAAGGAGAAACATGGCAGAAGCCAGAATTTCAGTGGATCAGAATGAGTTCACGTGTCCAGTGTGTCTGGATCTCCTGAAGGATCCAGTGACCATCCAGTGTGGACACAGTTACTGTAAGATCTGTATTACAGGCTGCTGGGATCAGGAGGATCAGATGAGAGTCTACAGCTGCCCTCAGTGCAGACAGACCTTCAGTCCAAGACCTGCTTTAGGGAAAAACACCATTCTGGCTGAAATGGTGGAGAAACTGAAGAAGACCCAACTATCTGATGACTGTGATGCTGGAGCTGGAGATGTGCAGTGTGACGTCTGTACTGGAAGAAAATACAAAGCCGTCAAGTCCTGTCTGATGTGTCTGGAATCATACTGTCTGAATCACCTTGAACAACACGAGAGCTGGTTTAAAGGAAAGAAACACAAAGTGATTGAAGCCACTGGACGACTGCAGGAGATGATCTGCCAGAAACACGAGAAGCTTCTTGAGGTTTTCTGTCGCACTGATCAGAAGTGTATATGTGTGCTGTGTACAACGGATGATCATAAAAACCACGACATTGTATCAGCTGCAGCACAGATGACAGAGAAACAGGTATTTATAACTACACACTAATAAAATATTGCTGATACTTAGACCAGTTTTTAATGAAGAGGTCTTCAACCCTGTTCCTGGGGACCCACTATCCTGAAGAGTTTAGTTACAACCCTATTCAAACACACCTGACGTGGCCAATCAAGCTCCTCAAGACTGCTTGAAAATAGCAGGCAGGTGTGCTGAAGCCGGTTGGAAATAAACTTTCCAGGAGAGTGGGTCACCAGGAGCAGGATTGAAGACCTCTGGTTTAATGTGTTTATATTAAAACCCATATTAACAGCTTACAGCATTCACACTGCACACGACAGCAGTAATGAACAAGAAGAAGTTTCACTGTTCACTGAAAACGCAGCGTAAACCTTACACAATCAACACAATCTTCCATTAAACAGGCTTTAAGCAACATAAAATAATGGAGTGAACTATTTACCCTCGCTTTGACAAAATATATACTTCTATCAGTCAATATGCAAGTTAAATGCAGTAACAGGTGAGTTTCTATTCAGTAAATCTGACTGAATCCAGGGCCCGTATTTATCAAGCCTCTAAGAATTACTCTCAAAATCACTGCTAAAAATGGACTTAAGTGTGAAAAAAATCTTGGTTAAAAGCTGCACTTTAAAGTTAGTTATCAAGCATCTCAGTCTTAATTTAAGTGAACTTTAGGACTAAATCTTAAGTGTCAGTCTTAGAGATGATTCACGACACTTTGCTGTGCCACAAACGGGATTGTGGATGATGACATACGCATGGACCAATCACTGAATAGATTTCCTTATTTAAGAATACACTCATACATTCACGTTGAATGGCTAAAATTGGAGTTTACATTCAACACACAACTGACAATAAATAAATTTTAAGAGACTATATTATGGCAAGGAAACGGAGCGTCATCACAACTCAATTTAGGGTGCCGATTGACGATAGTCAGGGCTCTAGAGTGCGACCTAATTTCTCACGGGTGCGACTAACAAAAATCCCAGGGCGCACTGGTGCGTCCAGCCATTCGAGAAAAGAAAAAAAAGTATCCGCGACTCAGAAACTCAACAAAAGACACTCCCGTTAGGCTTATATCGTGGTCTAAACCAATCAGAGATAGTGAAGGGCGGACCCCCCCTCTGATTGGCCGTGGTCCAGATATTCCTGTATGTGTGTGTGCGCGTTGACAAATGCGTCACGTGTGCTGCTGCAGTCAGACAGAGAGAAAGAGGTGAGTAGTAGAGATGCGTGCAGTGTTGCCAACTTAGCGACATTTAGCACCTTTGTAGACCCCCATAGCAACTTTTTGTTTTCCAAAAAAAGCAACTAGTGACAAATCGAGTCTCTCAGAGTGTCTCTGTGATCGCCGCAACGGCGCGAGATCAGCGTGCTTTCTCTGCATCTGCTCTGTTCAGCGAGCGTCTGAGAGGAGCCGTTCAGTTAAAACAGATATTATTGCTTCTCTAAATGTACATGCAAATATAGAATAAATCACAGCACTGGAAATGTCTTGTCTTATATTGTGTCTTATTTGATTTCATCAGACAACGGCTCAATACAATTATAAATTAGTATTTTTGTGCAGACTAGCTTCTTGGAAGGGAGAGCTGGTTATGAATTCTTAAAGGGACGTGTTTCAGTCATTATTTCATATTTATCCTGTTGACTGACAACATAAACATCAAATATATAAAGTAAAACAGTTTTATTGAGAATTTGGCTGCATTAAAATACAGTATGAGTACAGAGAGACGATTAGACAGAACAGAACAGTTATTTTTTTCTTTACTTTACTTTGTCATTTAGCAGACACTTTTATCCAAAGCAGCTTACAAATAAGAAGTAACTAAAATTAAAAGTTAAAACTATACATAATATATACACACATTTAAGAAAATAAGACATGAAATAAACATGACAAATGCATACAACATTTCAAAAATAAACATTTAAATGAAAATAAAGCTAAAAAAAAATCAAAATATTAAATCAAGAAAAGGTATGAGTATAAAAATGCTTCTAACATAACACTAAAGGCCTAAGTATACTTCTTTTTTGCATAGTAAGAATTGGTTATAAAAACTGTAAATTCATTATAAAAACTGTAAATTTTTTTCATTATGTTTAGTGAAATTATTTGGTAGTCTGTGGTGGGATGGGGCGCGGGATTGTTTTATGGGTTTAAGGGGGGGGTTTGAGAAGCACTGCACTAGAGCATCCCTTTGTTCAGACACAGTGGAAATCTGATAAGACTCAGTGTAGAAGGGCCAAGTCTGGAAGATGTTGATGCTAGAGAGAGTGTGGCCAGCTGGTTTAGCCAAGGACAAAGATCAAGAAAGCTAAACTACAGGAGTTGGCCATCCGAGGGGCATGTGACTGCAATGGAGGATAGTCCATAATACATTGAGCCATGAGATGTTCAGTTTGACGCCCTTAAAACACTTAATTTAGATTTTATTTATCTTGAGATGTTTTAAGTTTAAATCTCTGCTCAGTGAAGCACTTTAAGCACCAACACTTTTTCAGTAAGTTACCTTTCTTGTAGAATTGTGCTTCAAATAAAGAACTTTATGTTGACCAGATTGTTAGTTAGTCGTTTTACTAGTCAATATTGCCTTTATGAAAATTTGGGTGCACCTAACTTTTGTGCTGGTGCACCTAAGAAAAAAAGTTAGGCGCACCAGTGCACCCAGTGCAAAAAGTTAGTCTAGAGCCCTGATAGTATAGTGCAGGGATCCTCAAATCTGGGTCGCGAGATCCACTTTCCTGCAGAGTTTAGCTCTAACCCTAATCAAACACACCTGAGCATGCTAATCAATGTCTTCAGGATCATTAGAAAATCACAGGTAGGTGAGTTTGATCAGGATTGTAGCTAAACTCTGCAGGAAAGTGGACCTCGCGAGCCAGATATGAGGATCACTGGTATAGTGTATCGACGATAGTTTGAGATAAAGCCTGTTGCTGATGTCTTTGAAGACAGCAAGACAATTATAATTATTATTATTCATCAAAAATATAGACGCCTATATCTTTAGTAATGCAGCGCAGAGAGCAGCCGCGTGGTGAGAGGCTGCGATCAGCTCCGGTAGAGAGCTCGCGTCAGACACGTAACGCGCCGCAGACGTGTGCAGTGTAAATAAGGAGTAAGAGATTTATTCATCATACAGTTTAGGTAGCTTCACTGATTATAACGGGAGTGTTTTTTAAAGAGCATATAATACTCGAGCTATAGACTGAAGTCAGTTATGATGTTCTTTGGTAATGTAAATGTTCTTTGCTCGTTTTGAATAACTGAGGAAATGTAACCATTTGATTAACTGCTCGTCGTCAAACATTTCAAGAACATTTTTCTTACGGAGAGAGTAAATGTGATTCTTAGCTTTAAGAAATTTGATAACTTGCTTTTATACTTAAGTTTGGAAGTAGGAGTACATTTCATGAATTCTCAACACTTGAGACTAAAATGGTACATTATGAAGCTTGATAAGTACGGGCCCAGATGATTTCAGTCACGTATAGCTTCATTTCTTTTCTGTGTAGCGCCACAGCTTCATTACGCAGCAGAAACACTGCTGAAGCTGTGTCAGTTTCACTTTTATAATACTTACGCTTAAGATGTGAAACAGTCCATATTCTTCATGATAATTCATGTACGATGATTATAACCATCACTTCTGGAGTTTGAACTTACAGCCATTGGTTATAAATTGAGTTAAGTGACCTTTAAACTGCCTCACCCTATGTTTACTGGATTCATCTGTTCACATGATGATTTAGTGCCAGTAGTTTTCTGTGATATTCACTTTCATCTCTTTGTTCTGCAGAATCAGCTGAAGGAGACGCAGAAGACGTTCCAGCAGAGAATCCAGCAGAGAGAGAAAGATCTTCAGCAGCTGAGAGAGACGGTGGAGTCTCATAAGGTGAGTCTGGAAAAGAAGAGAAGTTTGTCTCAGTCTCAGTTCAGACTCACTGAAGCCTGAATCATTGTGTGTCCTAACAGCGCTCTGCACAGACAGCAGTGGAGGACAGTGAGAGGATCTTTACTGAGCTCATCCGCTCCATTGAGAGAAGCCGCTCTGAGCTGATACGGCTGATCAGAGATCAGGAAAAGCAAGCAGTGAGTCGAGATGAAGAACGACTGGAGCGACTGGAGCAGGAGATCAATGATCTGAGGAGGAGAAACGCTGAGCTGGAGCAGCTTTCACGCACACAGGATCACATCCAGATACTGCAGGTAACACAAATCTAGAAAAACAGAGTCATAGTGGACTTGAGCAGATCCTGCATGTAACACAGATCTAGAAGAACAGGGTCATAGTGGACTTGAGCAGTTCCTGCAGGTAACACAGATCTAGAAGAACAGGGTCATAGTGGACATGAGCAGATCCTGCAGGTAACACAGATCTAGAAGAACAGGGTCATAGTGGACTTGAGCAGATCCTGCAGGTAACACAGATCTAGAAGAACAGGGTCATTGTGGACTTGAGCAGATACTGCAGGTAACACAAATCTAGAAAAACAGAGTCATAGTGGACTTGAGCAGATCCTGCAGGTAACACAGATCTAGAAGAACAGGGTCATAGTGGACTTGAGCAGATCCTGCAGGTAACACAGATCTAGAAGAACAGGGTCATAGTGGACTTGAGCAGATCCTGCAGGTAACACAGATCTAGAAGAACAGGGTCATAGTGGACTTGAGCAGATCCTGCAGGTAACACAGATCTAGAAGAACAGGGTCATAGTGGACTTGAGCAGATCCTGCAGGTAACACAGATCTAGAAGAACAGGGTCATAGTGGACTTGAGCAGATCCTGCAGGTAACACAGATCTAGAAGAACAGGGTCATAGTGGACTTGAGCAGATCCTGCAGGTAACACAGATCTAGAAGAACAGGGTCATAGTGGACTTGAGCAGATCCTGCAGGTAACACAGATCTAGAAGAACAGGGTCATAGTGGACTTGAGCAGATCCTGCAGGTAACACAGATCTAGAAGAACAGGGTCATAGTGGACTTGAGCAGATCCTGCAGGTAACACAGATCTAGAAGAACAGGGTCATAGTGGACTTGAGCAGATCCTGCAGGTAACACAGATCTAGAAGAACAGGGTCATAGTGGACTTGAGCAATCCTGCAGGTAACACAGATCTAGAAGAACAGGGTCATAGGGGACTTGAGCAGATCCTGCAGATAACACAGATCTAGAAGAACAGGGTCATAGGGGACTTGATAAGATCCTGCAGATAACACAGATCTAGAAGAACAGGGTCATAGTGGACTTGAGCAGATCCTGCAGGTAACACAGATCTAGAAGAACAGGGTCATAGTGGACTTGAGCAGATCCTGCAGGTAACACAGATCTAGAAGAACAGGGTCATAGTGGACTTGGGCAGATCCTGCAGGTAACACAGATCTAGAAGAACAGGGTCATAGTGGACTTGAGCAGATCCTGCAGGTAACACAGATCTAGAAGAACAGGGTCATAGTGGACTTGAGCAGATCCTGCAGGTAACACAGATCTAGAAGAACAGGGTCATAGTGGACTTGAGCAGATCCTGCAGGTAACACAGATCTAGAAGAACAGGGTCATAGTGGACTTGAGCAGATCCTGCAGGTAACACAGATCTAGAAGAACAGGGTCATAGTGGACTTGAGCAGATCCTGCAGGTAACACAGATCTAGAAGAACAGGGTCATAGTGGACTTGAGCAGATCCTGCAGGTAACACAGATCTAGAAGAACAGGGTCATAGTGGACTTGAGCAGATCCTGCAGGTAACACAGATCTAGAAGAACAGGGTCATAGTGGACTTGAGCAGATCCTGCAGGTAACACAGATCTAGAAGAACAGGGTCATAGTGGACTTGAGCAGATCCTGCAGGTAACACAGATCTAGAAGAACAGGGTCATAGTGGACTTTAGCAGATCCTGCAGGTAACACAGATCTAGAAGAACAGGGTCATAGTGGACTTGAGCAGATCCTGCAGGTAACACAGATCTAGAAGAACAGGGTCATAGTGGACTTGAGCAGATCCTGCAGGTAACAGATCTAGAAGAACAGGGTCATAGTGGACTTGAGCAGATCCTGCAGGTAACACAGATCTAGAAGAACAGGGTCATAGTGGACTTGAGCAATCCTGCAGGTAACACAGATCTAGAAGAACAGGGTCATAGTGGACTTGAGCAGATCCTGCAGGTAACACAGATCTAGAAGAACAGGGTCATAGTGGACTTGAGCAGATCCTGCAGGTAACACAGATCTAGAAGAACAGGGTCATAGTGGACTTGAGCAGATCCTGCAGGTAACACAGATCTAGAAGAACAGGGTCATAGTGGACTTGAGCAGATCCTGCAGGTAACACAGATCTAGAAGAACAGGGTCATAGTGGACTTGAGCAGATCCTGCAGGTAACACAGATCTAGAAGAACAGGGTCACAGTGGACATGAGCAGATCCTGCAGGTAACACAGATCTAGAAGAACAGGGTCACAGTGGACATGAGCAGATCCTGCAGGTAACACAGATCTAGAAGAACAGGGTCATAGTGGACTTGAGCAGATCCTGCAGGTAACACAGATCTAGAAGAACAGGGTCATAGTGGACTTGAGCAGATCCTGCAGGTAACACAGATCTAGAAGAACAGGGTCATAGTGGACTTGAGCAGATCCTGCAGGTAACACAGATCTAGAAGAACAGGGTCATAGTGGACTTGAGCAGTTCCTGCAGGTAACACAGATCTAGAAGAACAGGGTCATAGTGGACTTGAGCAGTTCCTACAGGTAACACAGATCTAGAAGAACAGGGTCATGGTGGACTTGAGCAGATCCTGCAGATAACACAGATCTAGAAGAACAGGGTCATAGTGGACCTGAGCAGATCCTGCAGGCAACAGAGATCTAGAAGAACAGATCATAGTGGACCTGAGCAGATCCTGCAGGTAACACAGATCTAGAAGAACAGGATCATAGTTGGACTTGAGCAGATCCTGCAGGTAACACAGATCTAGAAGAACAGATCATAGTGGACTTGAGCAGATCTTGCAGGTAACACAGATCTAGAAGAACAGGATCATAGTGGACTTGAGCAGATCCTGCAGGTAACACAGATCTAGAAGAGCAGGGTCATAGTGGACTTGAGCAGTTCCTGCAGGTAACACAGATCTAGAAGAACAGATCATAGTGGACTTGAGCAGATCCTGCAGGTAACACAGATCTAGAAGAACAGGGTCATAGTGGACTTGAGCAGATCCTGCAGGTAACACAGATCTAGAAGAACAGATCATAGTGGACTTGAGCAGATCTTGCAGGTAACACAGATCTAGAAGAACAGATCATAGTGGACTTGAGCAGATCCTTGCAGGTAACACAGATCTAGAAGAACAGATCATAGTGGACTTGAGCAGATCCTGCAGGTAACACAGATCTAGAAGAACAGATCATAGTGGACTTGAGCAGATCTTGCAGGTAACACAGATCTAGAAGAACAGATCATAGTGGACTTGAGCAGATCCTGCAGGTAACACAGATCTAGAAGAACAGATCATAGTGGACTTGAGCAGATCATGCAGGTAACACAGATCTAGAAGAGCAGGGTCATAGTGGACTTGAGCCAGATCCTGCAGGTAACACAGATCTAGAAGAACAGGGTCATAGTGGACTTGAACAGATCCTGCAGGTGACACAGATCTAGAAGAACAGGATCATAGTGGACTTGAGCAGTTCCTGCAGGTAACACAGATCTAGAAGAACAGGATCATAGTGGACTTGAGCAGTTCCTGCAGGTAACACAGATCTAGAAGAACAGGGTCATAGTGGACTTGAGCAGTTCCTGCAGGTAACACAGATCTAGAAGAACATGGTCATAGTGGACTTGAACAGATCCTGCTGTGACAGGAGACTCAGAGAGAAACATTTCATGCGTGTCTTATTATATAATCATCAGTCAGACTCTCATCTGATCATTTAATTTGAAAGAGACGCTGCTTACAAAAGGCGTCCAGCTCTGGAAATCTCTTAGGAATCATTTATTACTGATTCTGAGTCTGGAAAATTAATCAAAATTGGATCACTTGATCTTCAAACTTGATTGCCTGTAACACATTGATGAATTTGACCATGGAGACCCCAAACATGAAGTGAGGCTGTATACCAGCAATGCAGCAGCGTATTGAAACCCAACTAAACCTTAGTGTGTCTTAAGGATCCATGTAAAGTTTCAATGTTTCTAACCACTCTATCGGTCTAATTAGGGATGCACCGAAATGAAAATTCTTTGACGAATCCGAACAAAATTAAACACTGAATACCGAATGAAGGCCAAATAGCGAACATGGTTTTTCAAAATGTTCTCCCCCATGTAGGCCTATTTTGATTTTTTTTTCACTATTGCATAAATAGCCAAAATCTGCTTTTTACTGTTTTGTCCTCCTTTACAAAAAAAAAAAATCCTATCAGACATTATACCAATAAAGCACAATTTAACTTAAAATTGATAAGTTAGTAAAATAATATTTTTTGGCCATTTTTTAGACCCCCTTCTTGAATCAGGCTTGTATTTTTTCTGTACAAATAAATGCAGCCTTGCTGAGCAGAAGAGACTTCTTTTAAAACATTAGAAAATATTACAGATCCCAATTTGAACACTATTGGTGAATGTTATAGTAAATGTTTTAATACAGCTGTTGTATGGTAAATATTTATATCATTATTATTGTCTTACTTTTTATTTTATTTTACAGAACAAGAGTAAAATTACAATACTAACATTTATGAATGTTGATGGAGCATTTATTTTGGCGGAAATATGCAGGAACCAGGAAGACAGGTTTCTGTTTGTTGACAACAGCATGCAGATATTTCTCAGATATATCTCATTACGAATTTGGGGAGATGTTTGTCACACGTAGCACATTGTCACACGCCTTTAAAAAAATGTAAAAAATTTGCAAACGATGAGTAAGTGGTTCAGCGCAGAATTTCCTCACGCTTTGGACTTTGAACCCTGGTGCCGCGAGCTCGTGCAGCGCTGTTTGAATACATGCCATTTGTGCGTGTTTTAGGAAACATAACATTCTGTAGTTTATTTGCTAATCCATTTCACGATTTCAATCATCAGTAACCAGCAACAACCACCCCTTCCTCTTCTCATCGGAGACATGAGAAGCAGCGCTAAGCAGTCTCTCGCCGTCAGTGTTTGGGGCTTGTAATGATGTTTGCGTATCTCTCTCTCTCTCTGAAAGTTTTAATGCTTCCACACTGCAGACGTATTTGCTGCATTAGTTCGCGCCTCTATTTGATCGTGTAACGTCATTGTTCGGTACAAATTATTCAGTCTTTTTGCTTATTTGGCCAAACACTGAAATAGTTTTTTTTCCTATTTTCGGCCGAACAATCGGTGCATCCCTAAGTCTAATCATAGCCTTTGAGCTGCTTTTCTTGAGCAAATCTACTCAACTCTACAATAAGACTCCATTGATGTGCTTGAGCTGTTAGATGGACATTTATGCTCTTAGCAGATGTTTTATCATACAAATAATGTCTTAGAAAGACCACATATAGTGTGTAAGTGGCAAATACTAGAATCTGCAGCTCTTAATGTGATATAATGAATATGAGCTGATGCTGTGAAAGTGCTGGATTGAGGTGAATTACTAAAGAGCAGTCAAATCTGATGTTGGAGCAGGTCATTGGGTGAAGTGTGGAGCTGATGAGTTTTGATTTCTGTAGAGTTTCCAGTCTCTCTCAGCACCTCCTGAATCTACAGATGGAAATGATGATCTCTTCAGTTCTCTCTTCTCTTCTGATGGTCTGAGAGAATCTGTCTGTCAGCTGAGAGACAAACTGGAGGATTTCTGCAAAGAGGAGCTCAAGAAGATCTCAGACAGAGGTAAAGTCCTGGGCCCTCATTTATCAACAATGTGTAGAAAAGGTTCTATATTTTGTTGTCTTCCAATGACGCAAGATAAGCCATTGCACTGAGACAAACATTTGTCACAGCTGTCTTTTAAATGGTTTAACACCAATTATGCAACTTGTCTGTTTAAAACCAAAAAATTATAAATGTAGTTTTTTTTAATAATAAAAGGAAACAGGACATATGTGGATTGCTTAATGCATACTGTGACACCCTTAAATGCTTTTTATGTATAGTGTCGCTATTCTACCACTAGATTCTCTGCGTAGGCATGTTCAGAGGTGTGCTTATATTTACACACATTTCTACGCATAAGTACAAGTTGATAAATCCTATACTTTATGTGAAACTGTTCTTACGCACTCATTACGCACACATCTGTGCATAGGCACTGTTGATAAATGAGGGCCCTGGAGATTCATCTGCTCTCAGAAACCAGTTCATCATCATCTCATATCATGGAGAACATCATATTAGAAATGTATGCAGCATCATGAGAATCACACTGTTCATGTCTGTTGATTTCCACAGTCACGTTCACCAACATTGTTCCCAGAACCAGGAACGACTTCCTACGATGTAAGTCAGTAAGAAAACAAGCAGAAAAACTACCTGGGCCTCATTCATGAAACACGAGCAGAACTCATTTTTATGTAAATCGTTCGTAAAGCCGTTCTGACGTAAACTTGTGTTTCATATTTTCAAAATGTTAGTTGGTACAAAATAAATGTGCACCTGCTCCCTACCACGTGTAAATGGTGCGTAAAACGTTACAAAATAAAAAAAAATGGTGCGTATTAATCGCAGACGATATACATCGCACACCCCTAGCCATCAGTAGTTCCTCTGTAAGAAAAAGCTGTTTGCAGTGTCTGGTGCCCGTATGAACACCACTGATACTATAAACTTCTCCAACACACGCGAGCATCATTTATAAAACAACTACGTGAATATACTGAGCTGTATTCAAGCAGAAATATGAGTGCGCCGAGAGCGCACATACACGGTTTGTTTGCGCATCATTTATAACGGACATAACGCACACCTAATGCACCATCATGAATGAATGAATGAATGAATTAATGATGCATTTACATAGCACTTTATTGTGTATTGTTGTACACCCAAAGCGCTTCACAATCATGTGGGGGGGGTCTCTCCTTAACCACCACCAGTGGTGATCATGTCACTGTAATCATCTTTACCCTGATTACAATAGTCGTCCATCAAAACTTGTGTGTAATAGTGTGACACTGGCTTCATGTGTTCGTATCATGTGCGGTTTTGAGTCGCGATTCAGTCTGTATTCACTGCGCGATGAGACGTTTTGCTTCTCCGAAACAAAGAATATGTAGAGAGGTGGTACTGTTATTTATGTATAGGCTATATATTTTTTTACATGACTTAACATGCGAGTCATAATATTAGTGAATATATTATATTATAGTTTTATCTCTCGCCCCCCTGGTTGAGAAACACTGAACTGAGAGGGGAAACTCAAACCCCCCCCGCGCGCGCGCGGTGATACCGTTATAACCGGTGTGACAACACGTCGATTAATCGGTGGGGAAATGTCCTCACCGTCACAACCCTAATGGCCTATTAGTCTTTTTTGCATTTATGCAATATACTGGAGCCAAACCTGAGAAAGTAAACCAGAATATTCCACTGCGTTCCTGAACACCTCATTTGTGTAGCTGTAGGTGAGGATTATGCTAATTATGAATGAGCGTGCACGAGCACACTATTTACGAATGATTGGAATTCATTAATATACACGTTTAACTATCAAATCGGACGTTTACGAAGCGTTTGTGAATCCAGGAGAGTTTTCGAGAAGGTCTGTTTTACGCACAAATGACTTTCTCATATTTACACAAGTTTAATGAATGAGGCTCACTGAGTGTGTTCATGTTCTTCTGTAGAAGATGAAAGAGTTTTATAATTGATGATATAAATGATGATTTGCAGGATATCTGCTCATCTGTACTGATAAACTGATGATACACTGAACATGAAGAGTTCAGATACATGAAAAGATCAAACAGATTCATAATTCCTGATTCTGATGTGTTTTATCTCCTTCAGATTCCCATCAGTTCACTCTGGATCTGAACACAGTGAATAAACACCTCCATCTGTCTGAGAACAACAGAGCGATTACTTACACTGACACAGATCAGTCGTATCCTGATCATCCAGACAGATTTGATTATTATCATCAGGTGTTGTGTAGAGAGAGTGTGTGTGGACGCTGTTACTGGGAGCTGGAGTGGAGTGGAGATTGGGGTGTGCGTATATCAGTGTCATATAAGAGCATCAGCAGGAAGGGATGGGGTAATGAGTGTATGTTTGGAAATAATGATCAGTCCTGGAGTTTGTTCTGCTCTCCCTCCAGATACTCATTCAGACACAATAACATACAGACTGTTCTCTCTGTAAAGTCCATCAGCAGGAGAATAGGAGTGTTTGTGGATCACGGAGCAGGAACTCTGTCCTTCTACAGCGTCTCTGACACAATGAACCTCATCCACACAGTCCAGACCACATTCACTCAGACGCTCTATCCTGGGTTTGGGTTTTATTATCTTGGATCATCAGTGAAACTGTGCTGATGAATCAGAATAGACCTGATGAGAGATTCTACCCATAATGCTTTGAGCTGCATGATAAATCAGTAACAGTGAGATGTCTTTTCTCTTCATGACATTAATACTGAAGCTGAAGGAAATAACATGTCAGAATAAAAAGTGTTTAAATCCTCATATAGACAGTTTCTATGCTTCTCTCAATCTCGGTTGGTGTTGACTGAAATCAGTCATTTAGTTTTTAAAGTAGTGTCACATCTGATCACATAGTACAGTACCAGCAATCATTCAAACGCTGCAGGACGATGCACAGACTCAACGTTTAGTGTTACCATACGCACTAGTAATGACGATTGACCTAATAAACAGCACTACTAAAGTGACAGTCTGTCCAGCAGGGGGCAGTATTGAATTATGCTCAGTTTGATAAAGCAGAAATCTGAACTTTTATGCAAAGTAAAAAAAATCATGAAATAATTGTATGCTGAATATCAGCTGGCCACAAGTTAATTATTGCACAAGTAAATTAATTATGTTTGTGCTGTTTTAGAATCTTAATGAGTAATAATTCAGTTTGTTCAGAATGCAAAACAGCTTAATAGTATTTAAATACATTACATGTCAACAACCAAACAAACACGACTACCAGCAGCATCTATCATGACCCATGATGAGACACTCACTCACACACACACACACACACACACACACACACACACACACACACACACACACACACACACACACACACACACTTCCATTTTTTGTTGGGATATTCCATAAGCATAATGTTTATTTTCTACTGTACTAACTGTATTTTCTATCCCCTTACCCTGCCCCTCACACAAAACCTTCACTAAAAATGTACATGTAATTAATGTTGTGTTAATATTGAATTAAATCAATAAATGTTTGAATAGTGTTTGAGTTGCCATACTGTTCAGTTCTGTCGTTCTGCTCTATATTTGAGTTTTCTCTTCTTCAGAAACAAAGACATGAGAAATGCCCTGCGTCTCTGACATCAGTCCACTTTCACAGTCATGTAGCTCTGTGATGATAAATCTCTCTGAGAACCCGAGTCGAGCTCCAGAACGAGCGGCTTCAGCGCTGGAATAACACAAAACATCTCTCTCTCTCTCTGTCTGTCTATGTGTATCACGCTCTCAGAGAGCAAGGCCCTTTAAAACAACCTCCACTCAGGAGCAAAAGCAATCCGGAGTCAAATTTGTCTTCTATATTGAACACACATTGGGGGGAAAGATCGAGCCCTGGACATCAAACATCCAGCACATGAATCTCTGAGAGCAGGTCACCTTCACATGACCACAGGAACAGTCCGGATCAGTTTATATTTATATAGCATCTTTCACAGACAAAGAGTCACAAAGTGCTTCACAGTCAAAAATTAAGATCAAAACAAAACAAGTTAAAATACCCGCTGTACAAATACCTCCAGATATCACAAAAAAATGCTTCCAGATCATATTGCTAGTTAAAAGCCTGTCCAAAAAGATATGTCTTTAGGTGTTTTTTAAAAGATTGAACAGAACACGTGTCTAAAGCATAGATAAACCGCGCTGTCAGCAGTTTTCATAATCTAGAATGACAAAAACATTTTAATAATTCTGATAAAACAATTAAGAAATGCAATAAAATACGATGTTTTGTTTGTTATAGCTTATTTCAATATTCCAGAGAATATTATTCAGTGAATTATTCTTCACTCTTTAGTCTATTAAACAGATTATAAACCTAAAACTGTAGTTTAACATGAATTTATATGACTTTATTTTCTCCATTTGAAAACATTATTTAGCTTATTGTTAATATCAGTGTTGCTGATGATGCTTTTTAATAAATAAAATGTTTTTATTGTTGTAATTCGAAGATTTAATTTGACATGAAAATGTAAATTTTCAACAGTTTTTTGTTGTTGTTAAGACGACTGAAAGAAGGAAAAACCAAAGCGAAGAATGGACTTACTTCCCTACATAATAAAATACAAATCCCTACAATTAACTCAAACTAGCCGCACTATATAATTCTATTATATACGAGATAATGACATTCAGTGAGGTTACATGCGTAATCTTACTGTGCTTAACAACCGTTTTAAATCTAGAAAATGTCAAACTGCTTAAGCAGAAAACAACGGTAACTTGTTTACTTGAAGCTTTATAATGCACATTTCTTAATGCATTAATTATGCCTTGTACGATCTCATAAATAATTGTACGCAGTTTAGAAAGTAGAACACCTTTAGAAAGTGTAATGCATCACAGATATAAAATCTTATATTTAATATTATAATGCACTTTAAATATGATTACAATTACTAGGAAACATTATAATGCATTATAAAGTGCATTATGAATAGCTCTGTAATGCATTGTAGGTACTAGAAAATTAAAACACTGATTTTTACTCATTCCTCCAATTTCATGACAAAGAAAATAAAAGTTATGTCAAGTCAAGTCAAGTCAAGTTGAGCTTTATTGTCATTCCGCTACATGTGTGGACATATAGTGGGACGAGATGTCGTGCCTCACAGGACCACGGTGCTACATAAATACAGATATACAACACGAAGTAAAACAGTATAAACCTACACACAACTAAACTACTGTCAGCTTTGACTATACATATGCTATATATAAAAGTGGTTACCTATACATAAACTAAAAAACAAGAAACAAAAAATACAAACTGTACAAAAAATACAAACTGTACAACTGTGCAGATGACTTCAAATACTGTACATGTGCAAAAGAGAGACATTCAAGCAGCTGGCTGGGGAACAGTGTAAGGTGATTTGTGGTGCATGAGCCAGTAAACATACATACATTACAGTCGTATATTACAGTCAGTCTTTTGTGGGATTATGGACACACAATGGTGTGTGAAAGTGTCTAGTGCATGCAGAGGAGAGTGTGTTGCTACAGGTGGCTTGTGCAGGCCCGCTCACCTGAATTCCACAGAGATAAAAGTTTAACAGTTTTTTCCTGAGATGTGGTAAGGTGGGGGGGGGGGGGGGGGGTGTTGTTTGGGGTTTCAGAGAGGGGCGGTGTGATGTGAGTTCAGGGCTCTCACAGCCTGGGGGAAAAAGCTGTTGAGCAGTCTGGCGGAGCGGGCTCTGATACTCCGGTACCGTCTACCTGAGGGTAGGAGCTGGAAGAGACTGTGGGAGGGGTGGGTGGGGTCCTCCACGATACTTTTTGCTTTGCTGGAGCATCGTGTAAGGAAAATATCCAGGATGGAGGGGAGAGGGGCACCAATGATTTTTGCAGCGGTGTTCACTGTCCGCTGGAGGGTCTTGCGGTCTGCTGCACAACAGTTTCCGTACCAGACAGTGATGCAGCTGGTCAGCATTATGTCCCGTTTATTCAATGTTTTAACAACACAACCAGAGAAAAATGCAGTCTTTTTAAATCTCATGCCATGTTGTCAGGTTTATACGAGCTGATAATGAGTTTATAATGAGCTGATTAGACGTTCTCAGTGTGTTACTGTGCAGTGTCTCAATGAACACCATTAGTTTGAGGCAGGACTGTTTGTTGAACAATAAAGCAGTCATTATTGCTGTCATTTAGTTTAGAGCTGCTAGAGCCACAAATATTATACAGGTTAATATTGAACATAATAGACTCTAGAGGAGTCTGCTAGAGGAGACTCTTTTGCACAACAGATGTGAAATGCTGCATTTAAACCAGCTCTTCCTCTGAAATGCTCGGATCTGTGGGAAAACTGGTTCATTCCTCATGTCTTGCATGAGCTGATGGACCAATGAGGTGTGAGACAAGCGACTGATGGACTGTCAGAGATACCTGGACATGCTGCGCAGGTGTGTGTGTGTGTGTGTGTGAGTGAGAGAGAGTGTGTGTGCGTCTGTGTGTGTGTGTGTGTGTGTGTGTGTGTCTCTGTGTCTGTGTGTGTGTGTGTGTGTGTGTGTGTGTGTGTGTGTGTCTCTGTGTCTGTCTGTGTGTGTGTCTGTGTGTGTCTGTGTGTGTGTGTGTGTGTGTGTCTGTGTGTGTCTGTGTGTGTGTGTGTAAATGAGATGCGAAGACAAGTTTATGACGTCTGCTATAAATTGGATAAATTGAGAATAACATTTTTTTATTGTCTCAAATAGAGATCACGATTCTGAACTAGACAAAATATTAATTGCTGCAGTCTATTTAAATGGTTTAATTAATTTAAATTAATTATTAAACATTTGAATATATATTTAAAATAGAATTATTTTAAACACCAATTTTTTATCTTAAAAATATGAAAAAGTGGTTTAAATGAATGATTCAATGACTCACTCATAAATACTTCACTTGTTTTATTATTACTGGATGAATCAGCATTTTTAAACAAATCTTTTGAATGAATGATTCAACGACAAATCTATTTTAAGTCACTTGTCGCCACCTAGAGGAGAAACAATGTAAACGAATGTAAACAAACCAAAACGTTATTTGAAGCGCCTGTTACTTTCTTAACTTGCTCTAATCTTGATTAATCAAAGAAAAAAGTATCACAGGTTCCAAAAAATATCAAGCAAGTTTCAACACTGATAATAAATCAGCATATTAGAATAATTTCTGACATAAATAAATTATATTTTAAAGTATATTAAAATAGGAAACAATATTAGAAATTGCAATATTATTGCACAATACCACTGATCTTTCTGTATTTTTGGCTAAATAAATGCAGCCTTGATGAGCAGAAGAGACTCTATCAAAAATATTAAATTGAATATGTTAATACAAACATTTAAATATTTAAAAAAGGAACATCTTACTGATCCCAAACGTTTGAACAGCATATATATTCATATATACACCTGTATATGTAAACATATAATAAAAGTGCCCATATATTGATTTATATGAACAACTATAGCCGATGTTGTGTGAGTTGTGTAGTGGATGTGTTGTGGTGAAGCTCTCAGAAACAGGAGGTGGTGCAGATGTGGAGCGGAGGGGAGATACTGTACTGAGCCCGGAGTGACAGCGCATGTATTATAGATGAGGGTGGAGGAGAGGGACGGGATGCTTTGAAGTGTGAGCGGAGCGGGTGGAGAGAGATCAGGGCTGCGGGAGCGAGTGACAAACGAGTGTTTTACAGATCAGCGGGGAGCTGAGAGAAGATGAACCACAGCACACACTGACAGCAGACGTCAGGAGAACACGTCTGACAGCAAAACCAGCACAAACCAGAGCGAGACCAGCACAAACCAGCACAAAGCAGAGCAAAACCAGCACAAACCAGAGCAAAACCAGCAGAAACCAGAGCGAAACCAGCGTAAAACCAGCACAAAGCAGAGCAAAACCAGCACAAAGCAGAGCAAAACCAGCACAAACCAGAGCAAAACCAGCAGAAACCAGAGCGAAACCAGCGTAAAACCAGCACAAAGCAGAGCAAAACCAGCACAAACCAGAGCAAAACCAGCACAAACCAGAGCAAAACCAGCAGAAACCAGAGCAAAACCAGAGCGAAAACACATCTGCCAGCAAAACCAGTGCAAAACCAGCACAAACCAGAGCAAAACCAGCGCAAAACCAGCACAAACCAGAGCGAAAACACGTCTACCAGCAAAACCAGCACAAACCAGAGCAAAACCAGCACAAACCAGAGCGAAAACACGTCTGCCAGCAAAACCAGTGCAAAACCAGCACAAACCAGAGCGAAAACACGTCTGACAGCAAAACCAGCACAAACCAGAGCAAAACCAGTGCAAAACCAGCACAAACCAGAGCGAAAACACGTCTACCAGCAAAACCAGCACAAACCAGAGCAAAACCAGCACAAACCAGAGCAAAACCAATGCGAAAACACGTCTGCCAGCAAAACCAGTGCAAAACCAGCACAAACCAGAGCGAAAACACGTCTGACAGCAAAACCAGCACAAACCAGACGCGAATGAGGCGAATAAATCGTGCTATTCGCACGTAGTTGGACGCTTGAACATTTTGAGTTTACTCGCTTCATTCGCGCGTGAAATTCACTACACAACAGACGTGAATCCGCGTCATGGGAGGGGCTTCTGCTAAGCCAGTCTCGTTGCTAAAAGTATTCCTGTTTTTGTAAAAGTATGAAGTAGTATCGTAGAGCTCCGGGTATCCACATACAACCACCATTAATTTGTCCTCCATTGTTGTTTGGGATTTTCTGCCTCCGCTCGTAATCACGTCACTGCTAGAGCAAGCTCCTGATTGGTTTCCGCGGCGTGAATATCCGCCAAAGTTCACATTTTTCAACTCACGCTAGTCGCGCGAATAGCGCGTCAAACGCCCCAAACGCTCAATTCGCGCCGCAGGACTGCCGATCGCGTCTTTGCATTGACTTAACATGTAAATCATTCGCGCGTAAGGCTTCATTCGCGTCTTAAGGCATTGTCGGTCCTCTTTTTCCATTTAAAATTAGAGGTAACCACTGCATTTTAATCCTGATCCAAACAAAGATGCAGCATGAGCAGGTTTCAATCTAAATTAGACCGTATAATTCCTACGCTTGAAGCAGAAACAGAACGGTCTGACTTTAGTTTTGAGAAACTGTAAATAAAACATATTTGAAGACAACAGAAACAGCAGACGAGCTGAATGAGACGCAGATTCACTCTCTCCCAGCAGGTGGCGCTTATTAACAGCAATGATACAGTGTTTCCTTAGTTACCGCTGTAAACAAAGCGCTTACGAACAGCAATGATACGGTGTTTCCTTGGTTACTGCTGTAAACAAAGCGCTTATGAACAGCAATGATACAGTGTTTCCTTGGTTACCGCTGTAAACAAAGCGCTTATGAACTACAATGATACAGTGTTTCCTTTGTTACCGCTGTAAACAAAGTGCTTATGAACAGCAATGATACAGTGTTTCCTTTGTTACCGCTGTAAACAAAGCGCTTATGAACTACAATGATACAGTGTTTCCTTTGTTACCGCTGTAAACAAAGCGCTTATGAACTACAATGATACAGTGTTTCCTTTGTTACCGCTGTAAACAAAGCGCTTATGAACTACAATGATACAGTGTTTCCTTTGTTACCGCTGTAAACAAAGCGCTTATGAACAGCAATGATACAGTGTTTCCTTTGTTACCGCTGTAAACAAAGTGCTTATGAACAGCAATGATACAGTGTTTCCTTGGTTACCGCTGTAAACAAAGCGCTTACGAACAGCAATGATACAGTGTTTCCTTTGTTACCGCTGTAAACAAAGCGCTGATGAACAGCAATTATACAGCGTTTCCTTTGTTACCGCTGTAAACAAAGTGCTGATGAACAGCAATTATACAGCGTTTCCTTTGTTACCGCTGTAAACAAAGTGCTTACAAACAGCAATGATACAGTGTTTCCTTAGTTACCGCGGTAAACAAAGCGCTTACGAACAGCAATGATACGGTGTTTCCTTGGTTACCGCTGTAAACAAAACGCTTACAAACAGCAATGATACAGTGTTTCCTTAGTTACCGCGGTAAACAAAGTGCTTATGAACAGCAATGATACAGTGTTTCCTTGGTTACCGCTGTAAACAAAGCGCTTATGAACAGCAATGATACGGTGTTTCCTTGGTTACCACTGTAAACAAAGCGCTTACGAACAGCAATGATACAGTGTTTCCTTGGTTACCACTGTAAACAAAGCGCTTACGAACAGCAATGATACAGTGTTTCCTTAGTTACCGCTGTAAACAAAGCACTTACGAACAGCAATGATACAGTGTTTCCTTGGTTACCGCTGTAAACAAAGCGCTTATGAACAGCAATGATACAGTGTTTCCTTTGTTACCGCTGTAAACAAAGCGCTTACGAACAGCAATGATACAGTGTTTCCTTAGTTACCGCTGTAAACAAAGCGCTTACGAACAGCAATGATACAGTGTTTCCTTAGTTACCGCTGTAAACAAAGCGCTTACGAACAGCAATGATACAGTGCTTCCTTGGTTACCGCTGTAAACAAAGCAGAGCTTATGAACTCTACATTAATACGCATCGTTCAGAGGCAATATTAAAAGAAAATACCTCATAAACTTTTCTAAAGACGGTGAGTTCCCCTCAGAGATACATTCATATAAAATCCTACTCCAATTGTTTTGTGATTTGTTTAGCATCTGATTTGAATCACCACGTTTTAATAGATTTTCAACCGGTTCACGGTTCATCGTTACATCCCTAGAATCAAACCTGACAAACTCTCCAGGCACTCTGAACTTATATCTGGTTTACTGTGAGCTTCTTTTGGATAAAAGCAGCTGGTAAAAGAGTGTCAGGACTCTGTCAATCACTCCTGCAATGTCAACGGCAGTGAAGCTGTTCTTTCGCTAGCGGTCCCGCTGGGCAGAAGGTCGACCGGCTACAACAACGACCACCCGCATGCAGTAATTAACTCCCCCGCCAGAGCGGAGCGGCTTCACTTACACAGATCAAATCTCAGGAGAGTCTGGACTCAAAGTTATGTAGGGTCAAGCCAGGCCGACTCAACTCAAACGACACATGCACCAACCCTAAAACCCTTCAAACATCCTGGGTCATGAAGAACGGGCTGACAGAGACACCTGTTTCAAACTGAGATATCATATGAAAGGAAACCGTGGCTCCTCAGCAACATTTACCAGTTGATTATCATGTCAATGCAACAATGCCAGTCTATTATGGTCTCAAATGCTCCGCAAATCATCTTAAAGAGTCATTGGAAATCATTACAAATCTGAATCGAAAATTACTTAAAATGACATTTAATTGTTTGAGAGTTGTTAGTTAATAAATTAAAACTTTTCTTCGTCTGTCATCATTAGTGCGCTTGAATTAATTACTGAGAATTAGATGAGCAATAATTTAAAATGATCCAAAAACCGTGATAAAATAAAGAAAAAAGTTAAAATTGGTGCACTGAACAAAAATGTGGTGTAGACTTAATATTCACACAGAAATTATTAGTAAATTTCACAAATAGTTACAAGGAAACAGCAAGTAACATTCACTTAAACATGACATTTTAAGAGCAATAGTATTTTTTTTCTTTATATTTTAATTGTTTTATTTAAAAATATTTTTTATGCAGTGTGGGGAAACAAATAAAACATGTCAAAATCAGACAGTTAAATTGTGGCCATGAATTAAGAATGAATTCCCTCACTGTAGTAAATCATGGCCACAATGTACTGATTCGTCTTCTGGTTTTAAATAAATCAAAACGAGAGATTGCGCTAATACAACATGGCCATGATTTAATTAAACAAGGGAACACATTAAATTGCAGGAATTAATTCTTATTTTACGGCACGAGTTTAGTTAAATCAATTAATAAACAAGTGAACAAATTCTTAATTTTTGGCCATGATAAATATATTTTTGTGCATGACTCCGCAATCAAACAGTTTTCTTGCCTATGAACTCTCAAGTCTCTAACTGCAGTAATCTCACATGTAATAACTGTGTGTGTTATCCACACTCCTGTAATGAGAGCAGACAGTTTAATTCTAATGTTACAGCGCTCACTATAATGTCAGTGCGTGTGAGAGCCGTTCACACATGACGGTGGTGTGTGTGTGTGTTTGCTGCAGATAGACCTGTCCATATTCATACGGGGCTGTCTGACAGCTAGTTAAACACACCGGTCCAGTCTGCCTTCTTTAATACATCACACACACTTACAGAACAGCTAGTTAAACACACCGGTCCAGTCTGCCTTCTTTAATACATCACACACACTTACAGAACAGCTAGTTAAACACACCGGTCCAGTCTGCCTTCTTTAATACATCACACACACTTACAGAACAGCTAGCTGCAGCCCGCTCCAACACATTTACAGAAAATGAAGAATCCAATATAAAACCATCGAATAAGATACAAACCTAGAATAAAATAGTCCATAATAACTCTTCCTCCAGTTAAAAAACTCATCTCCGGTTGTCTCTCACATCAAAATCCTGCCACATATTAGTTTAGAGGTGTTTTGTGATCTGTGCAGATTTCTCTCCTGATTCAGACCAGAACACTTTTCACTGAGGACGAGTTATTATAGATTATGGACTCTATGGTATTGGAGTTAAAAATGTCTTAATGCTTGATTCTTCCCCAGATGTTAAAGGTGAAGTGTGTAGATTTTGGCGGCATCTAACGCCCCCCCCCTTTAGCTACGGGGGCCGATACAGGGCTAAGATGTCGTCGTCTTTTGCAAGAACAACATAGTAACGAAACGCGCTCTGTAGAGTAGTTTGTCCGTTTAGGGCTGCTGTAGAAACACGGTGACCACGTCCATGTAAGGGACCCGCGGTGTATGTAGAAATTAATTACTCATTCTAAGGTAATAAAACATAACGGTGCATTATGTAAGGTCTTTATACTCCTCTGAAAATGTAGGTATGTGTATTATATTGCATTTCAGTCTATAGATCATCCTAAATATTACACAGTGCACCTTTAACTGATGGACTGGAGTGCTGTGATGTTTTTATCAGACTCTCATTCTGACGGCACCCATTCACTGCAGAGCATCCGTTGCTGAGACACTGATGCAGAGACACATTTCTACAAACAAACTCATCCTAATCTTAGATAGTCTGAGGGTGAACAACATAATTACATGTATAAATAAAATTGTCCTGTGAGATTCACCACAAAGAACAACACCAATAACAAGATGTTTTGCATAAGAAAAGACTCAAGTCATGTCACATTTGTCTCCTCTAAAGCTTTAGAAAATCTCCAATCATTCATTTCATAGCACTAAACTCCAAGACAAACCATCTGAGACAGCGCTCGAATACGAAACAACTGACAAAACACATTTCAGTTCTTCATCCTCAAACCCATATCCACATAATCAAAAGTCTCCGGAGTGATTCCAGCCACAATAATGAGCAATACACAGAGATTTCTCTCTCATGTGTGGCAGCTGTGCATGATGGGATTGGGAATGCATCACAAGCGTAAAGTGGATATTAACCTTGGCGTAATGAGTTTATCTCCAGCTGAAAACGGTGAAATGAAACGCACAAACACAAGCGTGTGACTGTAAACAGAAGCAGAATGTCAATGAGAAGGTCAGAAGCGGCCTCCGTTACTCGCAGCATAAAGCCGTCTGGCCTTTGGAAAGCATTAATGAAGATAATCTCTGAAAGAAGCCTAAGATCCGAAGCTGGCCAGACTGACAGCTGCAGGTCGCTCAGGAGGAAGGAATGATAATGTCAGTGTCAGAGAACAGTGACGAGCTGCCAGATTCATCAAGCGCCCACCTGACAAAGAGGAAACACAAACAACAAGCACCAGCCAAAGCCTAATTAGACAGAAGCGGGGGGGGATCGTGACGGGCCAAATCAAACAATCAGCATTCCTGAACAAAGACGTCCTTCACTCAAGGATGCAGAACTCAACTTCTGCTCTAGTTTGGGTTCAGATCTACAGAATAACTCTCAAACGAGTCGCTTAACATGTAAAAAAATCATAACTGGCAGCTAAATTAGTTATTTTTTACAACCATAATCCAAAATGACCAACCCACTGTCATGCTGAAACAACAAAATAAAAGCATCGCTATACTATACAATCTACATCTATGCTTTAATTGAATGTATTGACCAACTAAACAACAATAAAGTTATATTCTCTGTAAAATTGTTTTGTGTGTAACAGTCCTCCTCATCATGAACTGTGAAACATGTTTAAATGAACAATGTGTACAGCATTTTGTCATTATGTAACTAGATTCTATTCTATAGACGGTTACAACGGTTACAACATAAACAAATGTAACATGTTTGCGGCCCTAACTTATCTTCTGGTAGACGTCCGAATAGAATCAATAACAACAGCTAAGTCCCTCTGGAGGAGATTATTTATTAATAACAAGCAAAATATGTTTGCTTCGTAAATCAGACGGACTGAGATGCAGCGATAACTACTCGAACGGACTTATTAAAAATGCAAATCAACTCTCTGCCAGCAGGAGGCGCTTAAAAGCGGGAGAAATAACGTTAACGTTAGAGGTTTAGCCCGGTAACGGCTGTGAACTGAGCTTACAAACGCTGCTTTATCAGACATATAACATGCAAGATGACATCAAGACAGTGTTTCTTCAGAAATACAGTGATATATCACGTTTTGATTTTTAAACGTGCATTACGTGCTCATGTTTATTCAACAGTCTTTTGGAAAAGTGTTGATATCGTGGTGGGTCGTCACAAATAAATGTATGTATGTGAAACACATCCCATAACACAACAACCTGAGCCCAGCTTCATTACTCATCACTTTAACTGTGTTTGTAGCCGGCGCCACTAACAGCCCGATACACAAACACAGACCGGAAGTTAACTTCGTCTATACTGCTACATTTAAATTCAAAAATAGAACCTACAGCAGATTCAAAAATGTTACTGACACCAAAGCGCCACTGATTCCCGAACATTCTCTTTAGTGTTACATTCAAAAACTAACAGCAAACAGGTTTGGAAAGACATGAAGGTAAGTATTCACATGTTCAAGTTAACTAGTCCTTAAACAGGAAAACCCACAGTGTTTCGTCCAGTAAACTCAAACAAAGAGACTGCTGTTCTGTGTTTTTCACTCTCATGAGCAGACGGCTGCTGAATTTCTCCGCGGGTGGATCGATAGAGCCGGTTTTCCCAGCTTCGGTAATTCCCCTCTGTAAATACGTTTGGCCGCTGACCCTCACGGCCCGCGGGCGTCTGTCTCACCCACCAACCCCGGGCCACCCGCTCTATTCATCTCAGTAATTGTCTGTATGAATTATTTACGTGACTCGGAGGGTGAATATGAATCCATTACTCTCTGCTTCAATTACCAGAGTGGACGTTATGAGAAATGACTACAGGATTCATGAGATGTAATATGCATGGCCTCACAGAGTTGTGTACAGTCATCTATCACTCCATATCTTTATTCATGGAGACTCCAGCACCCGAGGCATTAAAAGCAGAGGAAAGCCGAGCAGAGACAAAGGGAGACACTCACCAGAAATATCCTCTCCAGCTGATCCTGAATGTCCTTCATGCCCGGGAACGCCGGCACTCCCTGAATCATTTCCACGAAGATGCACCCGACTCCCCTGCAACACAAACAAACACCACTGACTCTCTGAGCTTCAGAAAGCCCAACTGTGTGCATGAATATCAGAATCCTTTCATGCAAAGCTGCCTTTCAAAGCGTTTAATGCTCAGAGATTTATGAACATTTCGTTTATTTGTTTAGAGGGCAACGCACATTAATAAACATGGCAGTAAATGTGCCAGAATTATGGAAAGCCAAATGGTTCAGAATTCGCCTGGTTTTCACCGCCGTGTGATTATTAAAACGGCGTTTCATTTCGTTTTTATAACGCCGCAAGGCGTAAAATAAGCGCCGTTAGGCGATAAGTTAACGGCAGACGCCACCACGCATTAAAATAACGCCAGGCGCCGACCGACGTTAGGTTAACGCCACACGCCACTTAAGATGCAGATTTATTCGCTTATCTACATGGACACACCTCTTATGGCTACGAGGAATCTACGGCAAGTCTGAGTATCCAGTTCGCTACAGCGTGAAGATGGCAAGGAGAGCTTTTGTTTTGTAGTGTAAACACACTGTAAATGACTGCACTCACCTTTTGCTGTCTGATAATCCGGGGCCTGATGTCTTTCAGTCATCATTAAACAGGTAAAGATTGTGTCTATGTTCTCCAAACATATTTAGTTAGATACCTGAGTTTTAACGGTTTCTATGTGAATTCTATGTGATATTAATAAATTTCAATACTATTTAGGGCAGATAGGGTGGATAGTATCTGAACATTTCACTATTAGTTTATTAGTTTAAAGACCGTATAAAGTGCTAATTTTAAAAACAGAGCCTGGTGCTATAAAAGGGATATTTATCTGAGTACTATACTATTAGTTTATTATCATATGTCATGGGTTAATAAATATATTTTCTTTCAATTACATTTTGTGCTGTGCAAAAGGTATTTGTTAAGATACACCTTTTTTTATATTTTATTTTATTTTACAAAATTCATGTGTATTTACACTTCACAATATACAGTGTTTAAAACTATTTTTGCCATCTTCGCGCTGTAGCAAACTGGATGTTCAGACTTGCCGTAGATTCCTCGTAGCCATGAGAGGTGTGTCCATGTAGATAAGCGAATAAATCTGCATCTTAAGTGGCGTGTGGCGTTAACTTAACGTCGGTCGGCGCCTGGCGTTATTTTAACGCGTGGTGGCGTCTGCCGTTAACTTATCGCCTAACGGCGCTTATTTTACGCCTTGCGGCATTATGAAAACGGCGTTTTAATAATCACACGGCGGTGAAAACCAGGCGAATTCTGAACCATTTGGCTTTCCATACAGAATTAACCAAAGAGGCTATTTTTCATCTGTAGACAGAATTGTAAAAATCACCCTAAAAACACAACAGAGCATCAAATACATTAAAACCAACAAAGGAGACAAAAAAAGTGGAATGAACATGGCAGATATTTCTGGAAATGTTTGATTATTGTGTTACTGTAACAAAGCATCAGTGCAAGTACACATCTAGAACAAGAGATTATATCAGTTTATCAGCCGAACCACTTTCAGCTCAAATATTTACTTGAGACAGGGTTATTCAAACCTAAAACCATAAAAACGTTACTTGAAATACTATAACTGTTGACTGAATCAGATATAATCTTTTATTTTGTATTTTATTTCAGCTAGTTTCCAGGGCTAAACTTCACATTTTCATTCCTGCAAACTCTCAAGAGGGGAAAAAGGGGATATGATTACTAACATAAACCCAAAAGTAACACACAAAGTAATTATGTTGCAATAAAATGACTTATTTGCACTAAAAACTTTAGTTTTTTTACTCAAATTAAAGATATAAGTTATAAATACAAACTTTAGAATGTCTATTGTTGTTCAATAAATGATATTTTATATTACAGTGTTTGTGTATTTGTCACTGAGAAAGAGTGTGTGTGTTAATGAAGGGGATTTCTGTAACACCCCCCCCCCCGTACTGTACATCTGTAATAACTCATCAAACCTTCCTCTGTACATAAGACACATGCACAGTCCTGTCTATGGTCATTTTTATTGTCTGTAGATTTCTCTTTTATTACTATTGTTTAGGGCTGTGTGATATGACGATATGTATCGGATGGACGAAATAGAAAGTCTATCGTTTAGTGTCGCAAAATACATTGTTTACAGTAATACTGTTTCATCGTTTGGGTGACTGCGATCGTTACTCGGCACCACGGGGGGGGGTGAAGGGGGGACAGAACCAGCCGGGACTAAACGAGGAGCTCGTTACTAAACGAGGAACTACATCTGTAGCATGCACACGTGTTTTAAAGCACTGCGGTTTGATACGAACTGATTTAAAGCCGTTGAAACACAAACAACAGAGCTATATGTGTGCACCGTCTCTGTGTCTGTGTGAGAGGAACGCGCTTTACTACGCTTTGAACGATTACATAAACACACTTATATGCGTCAGAAACGTATATCCTCATAAACACAGTGATTTGGGTCTTAAGAGCGAGTAAACGGCAGAAAGAGATAACGCATGTAACAGTGGATATATCGGGTCTTAAAGGGGAAGCGTTCCAATATATCGGGTCTTAAAGGGGAAGCGTTCCAATATATCGGGTCTTAAAGGGGAAGCGTTCCAATATATCGGGTCTTAAAGGGGAAGCGTTCCAATATATCGGGTCTTAAAGGGGAAGCGTTCCAATATATCGGGTCTTAAAGGGGAAGCGGTCCAATATATCGGGTCTTAAAGGGGAAGCGTTCCAATATATCGGGTCTTAAAGGGGAAGCGTTCCAATATATCGGGTCTTAAAGGGGAAGCGTTCCAATATATCGGGTCTTAAAGGGGAAGCGTTCCAATATTCGTTCATGTTAATCATAACACACTGCTCGACTAAATCACTTTTGTAACTTTAATAAGAAATAATAATAATACTGATATATTTATATACATGTATAGAATCTATACCTAATACACGTGTATCTATCATAGATAGATAGATATAATTAACACAGTGAAGACTAATTAATGTACACAATGTAGCGTTTCTTATTTATTGTCGTTTTTTGTCCTATTGCTTATCCTTATTTCATCACTGACTGTTTATTTATCTTCAGTGAATCTCTTTTTAGGCTTGTATTAGTTTGATATTGACATTGTTGACCAGGATTATGAAAATTCTATGGTTTTAAATATTTTAATATTTAATATATATATATTTTTTTATTACATTTAGTACATGAAGCATTGAAAAATGAAACAAAAATGCATTGAACAATTATATATATATATATATATATATACATTGTATGCAAAATTAGAATTTAAAATGCTTTTTTTTTTGGTTGTGTGTCAGTTTTAGTTAACTATAACCTGGTAGATACGATGTAATGCCTGTGTTTCATTGATGTGATTGTTTCCGGACTCTTTCTAGTCCAGCGCACACGGCAGTCCTTCTGACAGCAAACGAGCAAGAGCAGAGAAAAACACAAGCGGCCTTCCAGCACCAGTCATCCGTCTCATAACAGAGCATTTCATGTGTGCATGTGTCTGGATCTGACAGCTTACAGTCGCAGAGAGACGAGCGTGTGCTGATCCTCATCTGAGGCTTCACTGCTTCACTGCATTACACACACGTGTCCAGGACGGGACCGGGACCGGACCACCTGCTCTGTGTAATCGCCAGCGGAGCACGTCTCATTCCCCAGACAGCAGCTCGTCCCTCGTCTTTAGACCGCCAGACCCCGCACACGACCCACTTACTCCAGATCTTTATTTACAGACAAAACCACGCTTTTCTTGTGCTATTTAGTGCTATTGTGCTTCCACAACACGTCTTCATTCAGATAAACATGCAAAATACACATTAAGGTGTTTATATATCTGTTTGCATCCAATTACAATTCATATCTTTAAAGGCAGTGAGTTTTCACTTCAGCAGCACTTTACAGTTCATATTCTGAAGTCTTGTTCATATTTAATTCATCATAATATTGTATTCCTAAAAACATGGTGAAAATGTGTTTTCTGTCTGTGTTGATAGTATTTTCTGATTTATGGAGTGATAAAAACAGAAAGAAAAACTCTCCTCTGAAGAAAACGTTCAATCAAAAACACATATATACCTGGCTTTTATTCAGTGTTCAGATTTATGCTCTAGAAATGTATGCAAATGTGTGCATATTTTTGCATATTTAAACCTTAACATTTCAGAAAAACTTGCTAAATGTTATGTCTATTAGGTAGTCAAAAATATACCTTATATTGCACTGTAGTGTCTTGCCATTTGCATGCAGAATATTCAATAACATTCTGGCGGTTCAATATCACAGTTATATCAAATATATGATGTGAATTTAATCAATAAGATTTACATTTCATCTGTTTATTATGGCGAGTGGTTGTTAGCGCATTATTATGCACTGCAGGACACTGAGGTGTAATTTAACATTTAATTCTCACCTTATTTAAATATGATTTATGATTTTAATTCCTTATGCAAATGTTGACATATGACCGAGATCGTATCCATGTGCATAACCATTATAAGTTTCATTACATTACTCTAACATTATCACGCTCTCGGTTGCACTAGACTGAAATTGCAAATCCACATAATTTCACCCTTATTCAGTTGTTTGTTATTTTCCCTGAAAAATAACATTAATATTTCAGGATATAATTTAAACTCAATAACCAAGCGGATATCGGTTTCATTTTCAATTGGACGTGTCCAAACTGAGATTACGTGACATTTTCTGTGACATTTGAGTGGCATTCTGCTCATCCGCTCCCTGAGACACGAGAGCATGAGTGTGAAGGTCTTCTGGACCGGGACGGACACACACACACACACACACACAAACACGCACACACACACACACACGCACGCACGCACGCACGCACACACACACAGAGACACAGACACAGGCACAGACACACACACACACACACACAAACAAACACACACGCACACACACACACGCATACACTCTCAAACACACTCTCACACACACCCACACACACACACACACACACAAACACACACACTAACACACGCACGCACGCACGCACTCAAACACACCACACACAAACACACAACGCACGCACACACACACAGAGACACAGACCCAGGCACAGACACACCACACACACACACACACACAAACAAAACACACACTCACACACACACACATGCACTCACACACACACACACACACTCACACACACACACTCTCTCTCTCTTTCTCACACTCACACACATACACACACACACACACACACACACACACTCTCTCTCTCGCTATCACACACACTCAAGCACGCACGCACGCACGCACGCTCACGCACACACACACACACTCTCTCTCGCTATCACACACACACGAGTGTCTGGCTGTGATTCTAATGACTGTTGATTTGTGCAGCATCTGTGAAACTGCCACTCAAGAGAGGAAAACACTGCAACGCTCCGCTGCGCTCAGCATCGATTCACACACACAGAGAATGAGAGAGATGCTCATGATAGAAAAACTGCAACTAAACAGACCAAAGAAGAAGAAAGAGCTTCTGAGATGAAAAATATCAGAAAAAGATCCCACTTTTTTAAAGTGTGACTTTAAATGCAGACCTTGAGCCTAAAACTCATCACCAAACACCAATGACTTGTACATTCATTTTATGGACAGAAGTATTGGCACCCCTTCTTTAGAAGAGAAAAAGGCACTTACAAACTGTGCCAACAAAGAAATTAGTGTACTTAAAATTGTATTTGCACCTCTGTTGCATCAGTTTTGAAGTGTATGAAATGACTGTCTCCATATGCACAAGTCATTAGTGTTTGGTGATGAGTTTGTGGCTCATTTAAAGTCACACCAGAGGTGTTCAGCTGCTTTCTGCAGACCAGTCAAGTTCTTCCACACTGACTGAATCATCATTTCTCTTTGATTCTTGTCTTATACACAGAGACACTGTCATGTTAGAATAGAAAAGAGTCCAAACTGTTGATATACAATTAGATTCCCTAGAATATCATTATATGCTTAAACATTAAGATTTGTACTCATGGAAATTACTAAAGCAGTCAAACCTGTCATTAGAAGGGGTGCCAATACTTTTGGCAATATAATTTATTTGAACTGCGAAGCAAGAAAAAATGCTTTTTGCAGTGCATTGGCGAGTTGCATGGGAGTGATCTTTTAAGTGCACTACACGGAGTGATGTTGAGTTGCAGTATGGGAGCGGGGGGTGTGGTTTTGAGTGTGATGGAGACTCACCACATGTCCAGACAGGTGGAGTAGTCTGTGGATCCCAGCAGCACGTCTGGAGGACGATACCAGAGCGTCACCACCTCATTAGAGTACGTGTGGCTGGGGATCGACTTGGCACGGGCCAGACCTGCACAAAAACACACAAAACACACACAACCATTAGATGGAGGAAGAAATATTGCTTAGAATAAAAGCACCTGACAAATGCATTAATGTAAAATATGTGACTCTGCAATAACCAACAATACATTGTATGGATCAAAATTATACATTTCTCTTTTATGCCAAAAATCATTAGATATTAAGATCATGTTCCATGAAGATATTTGTACCATAAATATATCAAAACTTAATTATTGATTATTAATATGCATTGCTAAGAACTTCATTTGAACAACTTTAAAGATGATTTTCTCAATATTTAGATTTTTTTGCTCCCTCAGATTCCAGATTTACAAATATTGTCCAATCATAACAAACCATACATCAATGGAAATATTGTTTATTCAGCTTTCAGATGATATAATTTATCAGGAATAAAATGCACACACACACTTATTTTACAAGAAAATATTTTCAGTTCTTCTTCTTAAACATTTCTAGTTTAGTTCTGTTACATGATATTTCAAGGTTTCTTTATTTGTCACATAATAAATTATACAGGGTATAATTAGAAGTGAAATGTAATCAAATCAGGTCCGCTCAGTGGACAGTGCAAAAGAATAAAAATAAAAATTATATAAAGTAACACAACACAAGAGCATATATATAGGAAAAAAAAGAGAAATAAGAGTAAAATGTGCAATGAAATAAAAAATGCAAAACAATAAGATGTGCAAAAAACAATAAGATGTGCAAAAAAAAAAACAGTGTACTGGGACTTAATAAATAGTAATGTGAATAAGAGGGATGTGCAGACGGGTTGTTCAGGGTATTGTACATAAAGCAGCAATATTTGAGAATACGAGAATATTTACAGTTAACATTTCACTGTGATTAATTGTGAAATGTACTACTCACTTCTGAGTGGAAATAGTTTCTACACCAAAAATGTTTTCAGTGACATATTAAACTCGATGTGTTGTGCATTAAACACAAACGATGTCCATTCTGTTGTTTGGACAAAAAGAAAATCCAGGTTCATATAAAGAAGTATCATGACGTGTGGATATTTGTGTAGATCAGGGAATCTCTGATGTTTTTGCCACCTCTAAAATCCCAGAACAGCTTTCTGTCGGTGGACGTTTACTTGTAACATTTATTAAAGTGCTCCTATTATACCTTTTCTAATATTACCTTTCATGCAGTGTGTCATGCAGCAGTGTGTGAACATACACTTTCAGTAAAGTTGTGAAGCCGACAGCGCACGATAAATAAAGTTATTATCTATCCAACAAAAAATGAGTCGGCTCGTAATCGTCTAAACGAGTCAGGATTTTAATCTTAGGCTGAAGCTTCGGCTATACGAAGTAACACATTTGCATAATGTCCGCGGTGGACCAATCACAAAGGACTGCACCATCTGACCAATCACAGCAGAGAGAGGCGGGGTTTAGAGAGACTTGCTTCTACGAATGAGTCGTTTAGGAATCAATTAGAAATGAGGTCAAATTTTTGGAACTGTTTTATGACCTTGTATGCATGTAAATCTGCTTTAGGACACCTTAGTAACCTTAAAATGGCATAATAGGGCACTTTAACGTCTAAGCTTCTGACGCTAGTAACAGTGAGGTCACGGGTTCGATGCCCAGCGAAAGCAAGAACTGATGAAAGAAAACATGGCCTAACTGTAAATGTTGATCTCAGCTCTTCGAGGAGGTGCCGAGGCGTTTAATTAACCCGTTTGACGTCCTGCGCGGGGGTGTTTAAAGCGCTCTGAAGGGACGAGAATAGCGCCGCAGCTTCACGATGGTGTAATTAGCAGTCAATAATCCTGAGCTAAACAAAGAGAGGCTATCATTTCCCCGGCGCGGGGCGGTTCACGCGCGACAGAGCCTCTAATCATCATCACCGAACTCCAGAGGAACAGCATCCGAGCGACTAATGGATGGGAGGAGACCGGGCGGGCGGCGAGGGGTCAGAGGTCACCGATGATGAAGGCAACCGAGGAGGAGGAGGAGTGACATTAACGGCTCGTAACGAAGGCCTGCGCCGCTTCAAAGCGCTCCGGGTCTCCAGAGCGGGTCAAAGGTCAAGCGGAGGGAATTATACAGCACTCACTGCCCCACAGTCACATGACAGAGCAAGAGTATATGCAATTAAAATCAATATTGCTATTTGTGATTGTCTGTGATATAATGAAATGAATATTTATAAGCTACTGCGGTGATTACAGTGTGTGGTTCATGATCATGTTTAAAAATATACATAACATTTGTATATATGTATGTTAAAACATCATAGTTTTATATTTTTCATGAACACTATAAATTAACAGAAAAATACAAATAT
>QVTF01021735.1:0-61689 GCA_003573665.1 Oxygymnocypris stewartii | reverse complement strand
TGTTATTACTATTCGCCCTGACCAAACTTCGGCGCGCTACTACTCCTCGCAGTTTTTGCCACAGAGCCATGAATGAGGTGTCAAAACGTGCGGCCTAATCGGGAATGGTGTGCTATGACTTTTATAAGCGATCGGGGGTACGATGTTCGCCCCAGGGCGAAATAGCGGCCAAAAAAAACGCATAGACTTAACATTGCGAAAAACTTTGACGCCTCATAGCTCAGAGAGTGGATTTCACAGAAATGTGAAATTTGCCACATTTGAAGAGGCTGGCAGGCTCTGTAGGACCATACCTCAAAATGGGGTAAAAGTTGCACCCCTGGGGGGCAGGAGCGTCCCAAAGTTGCCCCATTGACTTTCTATGGTGTAGGACCTAGCAACCACCCAGAACATCCTAGCAACCGCCTAGCAACGCCCTAGCAACCACCCAGAACACCCTAGCAACCGCCTAGCAACAACCCTAGCAACCGCCTAGCAACCGGGTGGTGTTTTTTGCCACTGCAAGCACCATTCACATTTTCTTCTGGAAATGTACATTCTAGTTAATGGTGCTTGCCATTTAAATGGCAAAGCACAGTATTGTTATTGCTCATACTTATTAATGGTGCTTGCCATTTAAATGGCAAAGCACATTATTGTTATTGCTCATACTTATTATTCTTCTTCTTCCACTTTTATTTCGGCGCGCTACTCCTCCCACAGTTTTTGTCACAGAGCCATGAATGAGGTGTCAAAACGTGCGGCCTAATCGGGAATCGTGTGCTATGACTTTTATAAGCGGGGGTACGATGTTCGCCCCAGGGGCAAATAATCGCCCAAAAAGTCCCATTGACAATGCATTGGGCAAACTTTGGCGGGTCGTAGCTCAGAGCGAGAATTTCGTAGAAACTTATGAATCACCACACTTGAAGAGGCTGGCAGGCTCTGTAAGACCATACCTCAAAATGGGGTAAAAGTTGCACCCCTGGGGGGCAGGAGCGTCCCAAAGTTGCCCCATTGACTTTCAATGGTGTAGGACGGCCCATGAAATGGGCCGTCCTTTCAATTGAACCGCTTTTCAATTGAACATAACTCTGGATCACAGTGTCATAGAGACAAGGGGGCGGGCTCATTTGACTCAGACGACCAATCAGCATCTCAGGATCATTGTGAAGCTATCAAGCCACGCCCATAGCAACCATTTAGAGCACCTTAGCAACACGTCCCATAGACTTCCATTGAAAGAGATCAAAGGGATATCTCAGGATAGAAGTGTCATAGAAACATGAGGGTGGGCTCGTTTGACTCGGGGCAGCAAGCTGCCAATCCTGAATCACCTCAACACACACTGGCCACGCCCTAGCAACCATTGTCGACCACCTTAGCAACCAAAATTCACAGACTCATAGCTCAGAGAGTGGATTTCGTAGAAATGTGAAATTTGCCACATTTGAAGAGGCTGACGGGCTCTGTAAGAACATACCACACAATGGGGTAAAACTTGCACCCCTGGGGGGCAAGAGCGTCCCAAAGTTGCCCCATTGACTTGAAACCGCTTTTCAATTGAACATAACTCTGGATCACAGTGTCATAGAGACAAGGGGGCGGGCTCATTTGACTCAGACGACCAATCAGCATCTCAGGATCATTGTGAAGCTATCAAGCCACGCCCCTAGCAACCATTTAGAGCACCTTAGCAACACGTCCCATAGACTTCCATTGAAAGAGATCAAAGGGATATCTCAGGATAGAAGTGTCATAGAAACATGAGGGTGGGCTCGTTTGACTCGGGGCAGCAAGCAGCCAATCCTGAATCACCTCAACACTCACTGGCCACGCCCTAGCAACCATTGTCGACCACCTTAGCAATCAAAATTCACAGAGGAATATCTTCCATTCTGAATGTCACAGAGGCGTGGGAGTTGGTTTATATCATTCACACTGACAAGAAGCCTTTGGAGTATCGTGATTGCTAGCTGCCAAGCCACTCCCTCCAAACCAAACAGAGTACCCTAGCAACCGTTTTGCAAGACCTATATCTCTGCATCAGAACATCGTATAGAGATGGGGGTTGGCTCATTCATTCACACTGACTTTGGAGCTTCATGATTGGCAGCTGCCAAGCCACTCCCTAGCAACCAAACAGAGTACCCTAGCAACCGTTTTGCAAGACCAATATCTCTGCATCAGAACATCGTATAGAGATGGGGGTTGGCTCTTTTGACTCATGCTAGCAAACAGGACTTGCTACATGCTAGACATGCTAGCAGTGAATAGCTACATGCTAATAGCGCTTAGCTAAGTATTAAATCATGCCAATAAAATGCTACAAACTCCATAGTAACCATCTGTGACAACTACCAACCACCTAGTAACAACATAGCAACCACTCAGATTACCCTAAATGCTAATCATGCTAGCAACATGCTAGCAACATGCTAATCATGCTAGCAACATGCTAATCACGCTAAAATCATGCTAGCAACATGCTAATCATGCTAAAATCATGCTAAAATCATGCTAGCAACATGCTAATCATGCTAGCAACATGCTAGCAACATGCTAGTCACATGCTAATCATGCTAGCAAACATGCTAAAAACATGCAAATCACGCTAAAATCATGCTAGCAACATGCTAGCAACATGCTAATCACGCTAAAATCATGTTAGCAAACATGCTAATCATGCTAAAATCATGCTAGCAACATGCTAGCAACATGCTAATCATGCTAGCAACATGCTAGTCACATGCTAATCATGCTAGCAACATGCTAAAAACATGCTAATCACGCTAAAATCATGCTAGCAACATGCTAGCAACATGCTAATCATGCTAGCAACATGCTAGCAACATGCTAATAATGCTAAAATCATGCTAGCATCATGCTAGCAACATGCTAGCAACATGCTAATCATGTTAGCAAAATGCTAGCAACATGCTAATCATGCTAGCAACATGCTAATCATGCTAGCAACATGCTAGCAACATGCTAATCACGCTAAAATCATGCTAGCAACATGCTAATCATGCTAAAATCATGCTAGCAACATGCTAATCATGCTAGCAACATGCTAGCAACATGCTAGTCACATGCTAATAATGCTAGCAAACATGCTAAAAACATGCTAATCACGCTAAAATCATGCTAGCAACATGCTAGCAACATGCTAATCATGCTAGCAACATGCTAGCAACATGCTAATCACGCTAAAATCATGTTAGCAAACATGCTAATCATGCTAAAATCATGCTAGCAACATGCTAGCAACATGCTAATCATGCTAGCAACATGCTAGTCACATGCTAATCATGCTAGCAACATGCTAAAAACATGCTAATCACGCTAAAATCATGTTAGCAACATGCTAGCAACATGCTAATAATGCTAAAATCATGCTAGCATCATGCTAGCAACATGCTAGCAACATGCTAATCATGCTAGCAACATGCTAATCACGCTAGCAACATGCTAGAAACATGCTAATCATGCTAGCAACATGCTAAAAACATGCTAATCACGCTAAAATCATGCTAGCAACATGCTAGCAACATGCTAATCATGCTAGCAACATGCTAGAAACATGCTAATCACACTAGCAACATGCTAGCAACATGCTAATAATGCTAAAATCATGTTAGCATCATGCTAGCAACATGCTAGCAACATGCTAATCATGCTAGCAACATGTTAGCAACATGCTAATCACGCTAGCAACATGCTAGCAACATGCTAATCATGCTAGCAACATGCTAGCAACATGCTAATCATGCTACCAACATGCTAATCATGCTAGCAACATGCTAAACATGCTAGCAACATGCTAATCACGCTAAAATCATGTTAGCAAACATGCTAATCATGCTAAAATCATGCTAGCAACATGCTAATCATGCTAGCAACATGCTAGTCACATGCTAATCATGCTAGCAACATGCTAAAAACATGCTAATCACGCTAAAATCATGCTAGCAACATGCTAGAAACATGCTAATCATGCTAGCAACATGCTAGCAACATGCTAATAATGCTAAAATCATGCTAGCAACATGCTAGCAACATGCTAATCATGCTAGCAACATGCTAGCAACATGCTAATCATGCTAGCAACATGCTATCAACATGCTAATCACGCTATCAACATGCTAGCAACATGCTAGAAACATGCTAATCATGCTAGCAACATGCTAATATGCTCATGCTAGCAACATTCTAATCATGCTAGCAACATGCTAGCAACATGCTAATCATGTTAGCGACATGCTAGAATCATGTTAACAACATGCTAGCAACATGCTAATCATGCTAGCAACATGCTAGCAACATGCTAATCATGCTAGCAACATGCTAGCAACAATGCTAATCATGCTAGCAACATGCTAACAACATGCTAATCATGCTAGCAACATGCTAGCAACATGCTAATCATGCTAGCGACATGCTAGCAACATGCTAATCATGCTAGCAACATGCTAGAATCATGCTAGCGACATGCTAACAACATGCTAATCATGCTAGCAACATGCTAATCATGCTAGCAACATGCTAGAATAATGCTAGCAACATGCTAGCCATATGCTAATCATGCTAGCAACATGCTAATCATGCTAGCGACATGCTAAAATAATGCTAGCAACATGCTAATCATACTAGCAACATGATAAATTATGCTAGCAACATGCTAGCAACATGCTAATCATGCTAGCAATATGGTAACAAGATGCTAATCATGCTAAAAATATGTTAGCAAACATGCTAGTCACTAGTATCTGTCCAGCGCCGAGTTTTGCCACTGCAAGCACCATTCACATTTTCTTCTGGAAATGTACATTCTAGTATTGTTATTACTATTCGCCCTGACCAAACTTCGGCGCGCTACTCCTCCCGCAGTTTTTGCCACAGAGCCATGAATGAGGTGTCAAAACGTGCGGCCTAATCGGGAATGGTGTGCTATGACTTTTATAAGCGATCGGGGGTACGATGTTCGCCCAGGGGCGAAATAGCGGCCAAAAAAAACGCATAGACTTAACATTGCGAAAAACTTTGACGCCTCATAGCTCAGAGAGTGGATTTCACAGAAATGTGAAATTTGCCACATTTGAAGAGGCTGGCAGGCTCTGTAGGACCATACCTCAAAATGGGGTAAAAGTTGCACCCCTGGGGGGCAGGAGCGTCCCAAAGTTGCCCCATTGACTTTCTATGGTGTAGGACCTAGCACCAACCACCACAGAACATCCTAGCAACCGCCTAGCAACGCCCTAGCAACCACCCAGAACACCCTAGCAACCGCCTACAACGCGGGGTGGTGTTTTTTGCCACTGCAAGCACCATTTCACATTTTCTTCTGGAAATGTTACATTCTAGTTATTATTCTTCTCTTTCTTTCCACTTTTATTTCGGCGCGCTACTCCTCCCACAGTTTTTGTCACAGAGCCATGAATGAGGTGTCAAAACGTGCGGCCTAATCGGGAATCGTGTGCTATGACTTTTATAAGCGATCGGGGGTACGATGTTTGCCCCAGGGTCAAAATAGGGCAAAATCAAACGCATTGACTTAACATGGCGAAAAACTTTGACGCCTCGTAGCTCAGAGAGTGGATTTCACAGAAATGTGAAATTTGCCACATTTGAAGAGGCTGGCAGGCTCTGTAAGACCACACCTCAAAATGGGGTAAAAGTTGCACCCCTGGGGGGCAGGAGCGTCCCAAAGTTGCCCCATTGACTTAACATTGCGAAAAAAATTTGACGCCTCGTAGCTCAGAGAGTGGATTTCACAGAAATGTGAAATTGGCCACATTTGAAGAGGCTGGCAGGCTCTGTAAGACCATACCTCAAAATGGGGTAAAAGTTGCACCCCTGGGGGGCAGGAGGGTACTAAAATTTGCCCCATTGACTTTCAATGGTGTAGGACGGCCCATGAAATGGGCCGTCCTTTCAATTGAAGCGCTTTTCAATTGAACATAACTCTGGATCACAGTGTCATAGAGACAAGGGGGCGGGCTCATTTGACTCAGACGACCAATCAGCATCTCAGGATCATTGTGAAGCTATCAAGCCACGCCCCTAGCAACCATTTAGAGCACCTTAGCAACACGTCCCATTGACTTCCATTGAAAGAGATCAAAGGGATATCTCAGGATAGAAGTGTCATAGAAACATGAGGGTGGGCTCGTTTGACTCGGGGCAGCAAGCAGCCAATCCTGAATCACCTCAACACACACTGGCCACGCCCTAGCAACCATTGTCGACCACCTTAGCAACCAAAATTCACAGACTCATAGCTCAGAGAGTGGATTTCGCAGAAATGTGAAATTTGCCACATTTCAAGAAGCTGACGGGCTCTGTAAGAACATACCACACAATGGGGTAAAACTTGCACCCCTGGGGGGCAACGAGCGTCCCAAAGTTGCCCCATTGACTTGAAACCCGCTTTTCAATTGAACATAACTCTGGATCACAGTGTCATAGAGACAAGGGGGCGGGCTCATTTGACTCAGACGACCAATCAGCATCTCAGGATCATTGTGAAGCTATCAAGCCACGCCCCTAGCAACCATTTAGAGCACCTTAGCAACACGTCCCATAGACTTCCATTGAAAGAGATCAAAGGGATATCTCAGGATAGAAGTGTCATAGAAACATGAGGGTGGGCTCCTTTGTCTCGGGGCAGCAAGCAGCCAATCCTGAATCACCTCAACACTCACTGGCCACGCCCTAGCAACCATTGTCGATCACCTTAGCAACCAAAATTCACAGAGGAATATCTTCCATTCTGAATGTCAGAGAGGCGTGGGAGTTGGTTTATATCATTCATACTGACAAGAAGCCTTTGGAGTATCGTGATTGCTAGCTGCCAAGCCACTCCCTAGCAACCAAACAGAGTACCCTAGCAACCGTTTTGCAAGACCTATATCTCTGCATCAGAACATCGTAGAGAGATGGGGTTGGTTTATACATTCACACTGACTTTGGAGCTTCATGATTGGCAGCTGCTAAGCCACTCCCTAGCAACCAAACAGAGTACCCTAGCAACCATTTGCAAGACCAATATCTCTGCATCAGAACATCGTATAGAGATGGGGTTTGGCTCTTTTGACTCATGCTAGCAAACAGGACTTGCTACATGCTACACATGCTAGCAGTGAATAGCTACATGCTAATAGCGCTTAGCTAAGTGCTAAATCATGCCAATAAAATGCTACAAACTCCATAGTAACCATCTGTGACAACTACCAACCACCTAGTAACAACATAGCAACCACTCAGATTACCCTAAATGCTAATCATGCTAGCAACATGCTAGCAACATGCTAATCATGCTAGCAACATGCTAGCAACATGCTAATCACGCTAAAATCATGCTAGCAACATGCTAATCATGCTAAAATCATGCTAGCAACATGCTAATCATGCTAGCAACATGCTAGCAACATGCTAGTCACATGCTAATCATGCTAGCAAACATGCTAAAAACATGCTAATCACGCTAAAATCATGCTAGCAACATGCTAGCAACATGCTAATCATGCTAGCAACATGCTAGAAACATGCTAATCACACTAGCAACATGCTAGCAACATGCTAATAATGCTAAAATCATGCTAGCATCATGCTAGCAACATGCTAATCATGCTAGCAACATGCTAACAACATGCCAATCACGCTAGCAACATGCTAGCAACATGCTAATCATGCTAGCAACATAGCTAGCAACATGCTAATCACGCTAAAATCATGTTAGCAAACATGCTAATCATGCTAAAATCATGCTAGCAACATGCTAGTCACATGCTAATCATGCTAGCAACATGCTAAAAACATGCTAATCACGCTAAAATCATGCTAGCAACATGCTAGCAACATGCTAATCATGCTAGCAACATGCTAGCAACATGCTAATAATGCTAAAATCATGCTAGCATCATGCTAGCAACATGCTAGCAACAATTGCTAATTCATGCTAGCAACATGCTAGCAACATGCTAATCACGCTAGCAACATGCTAAAATCATGCTAGCAACATGCTAATCACGCTAAAATCATGTTAGCAACATGCTAATCATGCTAAAATCATGCTAGCAACATGCTAATCATGCTAGCAACATGCTAAAAAACATGCTAATCACGCTAAAATCATGCTAGCAACATGCTAGCAACATGCTAATCATGCTAGCAACATGCTAGAAACATGCTAATCACACTAGCAACATGCTAGCAACATGCTAATAATGCTAAAATCATGCTAGCATCATGCTAGCAACATGCTAGCAACATGCTAATCATGCTAGCAAACATGTTACCAACATGCTAATCACGCTAGCAACATGCTAGCAACATGCTAATCATGCTAGCAACATGTTAACAACATGCTAATCATGCTAGCAACATGCTAGAAACATGCTAATCACGCTAGCAACATGCTAATAATGCTAAAATCATGCTAGCATCATGTTAGCATCATGCTAGCAACATGCTAGCAACATGCTAATCATGCTAGCAACATGCTAATCATGCTAGCAACATGCTAGCAACATGCTAATCACGCTAGCAACATGCTAGCAACATGCTAATCATGCTAAAATCATGCTAGCAACATGCTAATCATGCTAAAATCATGCTAGCAACATGCTAATCATGCTAGCAACATGCTAGCAACATGCTAGTCACATGCTAATCATGCTAGCAAACATGCTAAAAACATGCTAATCACGCTAAAATCATGCTAGCAACATGCTAGCAACATGCTAATCATGCTAGCAACATGCTAGAAACATGCTAATCACACTAGCAACATGCTAGCAACATGCTAATAATGCTAAAATCATGCTAGCATCATGCTAGCAACATGCTAATCATGCTAGCAACATGCTAACAACATGCCAATCACGCTAGCAACATGCTAGCAACATGCTAATCATGCTAGCAACATGCTAGCAACATGCTAATCACGCTAAAATCATGTTAGCAAACATGCTAATCATGCTAAAATCATGCTAGCAACATGCTAGTCACATGCTAATCATGCTAGCAACATGCTAAAAACATGCTAATCACGCTAAAATCATGCTAGCAACATGCTAGCAACATGCTAATCATGCTAGCAACATGCTAGCAACATGCTAATAATGCTAAAATCATGCTAGCATCATGCTAGCAACATGCTAGCAACATGCTAATCATGCTAGCAACATGCTAGCAACATGCTAATCACGCTAGCAACATGCTAAAATCATGCTAGCAACATGCTAATCACGCTAAAATCATGTTAGCAACATGCTAATCATGCTAAAATCATGCTAGCAACATGCTAATCATGCTAGCAACATGCTAAAAACATGCTAATCACGCTAAAATCATGCTAGCAACATGCTAGCAACATGCTAATCATGCTAGCAACATGCTAGAAACATGCTAATCACACTAGCAACATGCTAGCAACATGCTAATAATGCTAAAATCATGCTAGCATCATGCTAGCAACATGCTAGCAACATGCTAATCATGCTAGCAACATGCTACCAACATGCTAATCACGCTAGCAACATGCTAGCAACATGCTAATCATGCTAGCAACATGTTAACAACATGCTAATCATGCTAGCAACATGCTAGAAACATGCTAATCACGCTAGCAACATGCTAGCAACATGCTAATAATGCTAAAATCATGCTAGCATCATGCTAGCATCATGCTAGCAACATGCTAGCAACATGCTAATCATGCTAGCAACATGCTAGCAACATGCTAATCATGCTAGCAACATGCTAGCAACATGCTAATCACGCTAGCAACATGCTAGCAACATGCTAGCAACATGCTAGAAACATGCTAATCATGCTAGCAACTTGCTAATCATGCTAGCAACATGCTAGCAACATGCTAGCAACATGCTAATCATGTTAGCGACACGCTAGAATCATGCTAACAACATGCTAGCAACATGCTAATCATGCTAGCAACATGCTAGCAACATGCTAATCATGCTAGCAACATGCTAGCAACATGCTAATTATGCTAGCAACATGCTAGCAACAATGTTAATCATGCTAGCAACATGCTAACAACATGCTAATCATGCTAGCAACATGCTAGCAACATGCTAATCATGCTAGCGACATGCTAAAATAATGCTAGCAACATGCTAATCATACTAGCAACATGATAAAATCATGCTAGCAACATGATAAAATCATGCTAGCAACATGCTAGCAACATGCTAATCATGCTAGCAATATGGTAACAAGATGCTAATCATGCTAAAAATATGCTAGCAAACATGCTAGTCACTAGTATCTGTCCAGCGCCGAGTTTTGCCACTGCAAGCACCATTCACATTTTCTTCTGGAAATGTACATTCTAGTATTGTTATTACTATTCGCCCTGACCAAACTTCGGCGCGCTACTCCTCCCGCAGTTTTTGCCACAGAGCCATGAATGAGGTGTCAAAACGTGCGGCCTGATCGGGAATGGTGTGCTATGACTTTTATAAGCGATCGGGGGTACGATGTTCGCCCCAGGGGCGAAATAGCGGCCAAAAAAAACGCATAGACTTAACATTGCGAAAAACTTTGACGCCTCATAGCTCAGAGAGTGGATTTCACAGAAATGTGAAATTTGCCACATTTGAAGAGGCTGGCAGGCTCTGTAGGACCATACCTCAAAATGGGGTAAAAGTTGCACCCCTGGGGGGCAGGAGCGTCCCAAAGTTGCCCCATTGACTTTCTATGGTGTAGGACCTAGCAACCACCCAGAACATCCTAGCAACTGCCTAGCAACGCCCTAGCAACCACCCAGAACACCCTAGCAACACCCTAGCAACCGCCTAGCAACAACCCTAGCAACCGCCTAGCAACCGGGTGGTGTTTTTTGCCACTGCAAGCACCATTCACATTTTCTTCTGGAAATGTACATTCTAGTATTGTTATTACTATTCGCCCTGACCAAACTTCGGCACGCTACTCCTCCCGCAGTTTTTGCCGCAGAGCCATGAATGAGGTATCAAAACGTGCGGCCTAATCGGGAATGGTGTGCTATGACTTTTATAAGCGATCGGGGTACGATGTTCGCCCCAGGGGCGAAATAGCGTCCAAAAAAACCGCATAGACTTAACATTGCGAAAAACTTTGACGCCTCATAGCTCAGAGAGTGGATTTCACAGAAATGTGAAATTTGCCACATTTGAAGTGGCTGGCAGGCTCTGTAGGACCATACCTCAAAATGGGGTAAAAGTTGCACCCCTGGGGGGCAGGAGCGTCCCAAAGTTGCCCCATTGACTTTCTATGGTGTAGGACCTAGCAACCACCCAGAACATCCTAGCAACCGCCTAGCAACGCCCTAGCAACCACCCAGAACACCCTAGCAACCGCCTAGCAACAACCCTAGCAACCGCCTAGCAACCGGGTGGTGTTTTTTGCCACTGCAAGCACCATTCACATTTTCTTCTGGAAATGTACATTCTAGTATTGTTATTACTATTCGCCCTGACCAAACTTCGGCGCGCTACTCCTCCCGCAGTTTTTGCCACAGAGCCATGAATGAGGTGTCAAAACGTGCGGCCTAATCGGGAATGGTGTGCTATGACTTTTATAAGCTATCGGGGGTACGATGTTCGCCCCAGGGGCGAAATAGCGGCCCAAAAAAACGCATAGACTTAACATTGCGAAAAACTTTGACGCCTCATAGCTCAGAGAGTGCATTTCACAGAAATGTGAAATTTGCCACATTTGAAGAGGCTGGCAGGCTCTGTAGGACCATACCTCAAAATGGGGTAAAAGTTGCACCCCTGGGGGGCAGGAGCGTCCCAAAGTTGCCCCATTGACTTTCTATGGTGTAGGACCTAGCAACCACCCAGAACATCTTAGCAACCGCCTAGCAACGCCCTAGCAACCACCCAGAACACCCTAGCAACCGCCTAGCAACAACCCTAGCAACCGCCTAGCAACCGGGTGGTGTTTTTTGCCACTGCAAGCACCATTCACATTTTCTTCTGGAAATGTACATTCTAGTTAATGGTGCTTGCCATTTTAATGGCAAAGCACAGTATTGTTATTGCTCATACTTATTATTCTTCTTCTTCTTCTTCTTCTTCCACTTTTATTTCGGCGCGCTACTCCTCCCACAGTTTTTGTCACAGAGCCATGAATGAGGTGTCAAAACGTGCGGCCTAATCGGGAATCGTGTGCTATGACTTTTATAAGCGATCGGGGGTACGATGTTTGCCCCAGGGGCAAAATAGGGGCAAAAAAAACCGCATAGACTTAACATTGAGAAAAACTTTGACGCCTCGTAGCTCAGAGAGTGGATTTCACAGAAATGTGAAATTTGCCACATTTCAAGAGGCTGGCAGGCTCTGTAAGACCATACCTCAAAATGGGGTAAAAGTTGCACCCCTGGGGGGCAGGAGCGTCCCAAAGTTGCCCCATTGACTTTACATTGCGAAAAACTTTTGACGCCTCGTAGCTCAGAGAGTGGATTTCACAGAAATGTGAAATTTGCCACATTTGAAGAGGCTGGCAGGCTCTGTAAGACCATACCTCAAAATGGGGTAAAAGTTGCACCCCTGGGGGGCAGGAGGGTACTAAAATTTGCCCCATTGACTTTCAATGGTGTAGGACGGCCCATGAAATGGGCCGTCCTCTCAATTGAACCGCTTTTCAATTGAACATAACTCTGGATCACAGTGTCATAGAGACAAGGGGGCGGGCTCATTTGACTCAGACGACCAATCAGCATCTCAGGATCATTGTGAAGCTATCAAGCCACGCCCCTAGCAACCATTTAGAGCACCTTAGCAACACGTCCCATAGACTTCCATTGAAAGAGATCAAAGGGATATCTCAGGATAGAAGTGTCATAGAAACATGAGGGTGGGCTCGTTTGACTCGGGGCAGCAAGCAGCCAATCCTGAATCACCTCAACACACACTGGCCACGCCCTAGCAACCATTGTCGACCACCTTAGCAACCAAAATTCACAGACTCATAGCTCAGAGAGTGGATTTCGTAGAAATGTGAAATTTGCCACATTTGAAGAGGCTGATGGGCTCTGTAAGAACATACCACACAATGGGGTAAAACTTGCACCCCTGGGGGGCAAGAGCGTCCCAAAGTTGCCCCATTGACTTGAAACCGCTTTTCAATTGAACATAACTCTGGATCACAGTGTCATAGAGACAAGGGGGCGGGCTCATTTGACTCAGATGACCAATCAGCATCTCAGGATCATTGTGAAGCTATCAAGCCACGCCCCTAGCAACCATTTAGAGCACCTTAGCAACACGTCCCATAGACTTCCATTGAAAGAGATCAAAGGGATATCTCAGGATAGAAGTGTCATAGAAACATGAGGGTGGGCTCGTTTGTCTCGGGGCAGCAAGCAGCCAATCCTGAATCACCTCAACACTCACTGGCCACGCCCTAGCAACCATTGTCGAGCACCTTAGCAACCAAAATTCACAGAGGAATATCTTCCATTCTGAATGTCACAGAGGCGTGGGAGTTGGTTTATATCATTCATACTGACAAGAAGCCTTTGGAGTATCGTGATTGCTAGCTGCCAAGCCACTCCCTAGCAACCAAACAGAGTACCCTAGCAACCGTTTTGCAAGACCTCTATCTCTGCATCAGAACATCGTAGAGAGATGGGGGTTGGTTTATACATTCACACTGACTTTGGAGCTTCATGATTGGCAGCTGCCAAGCCACTCCCTAGCAACCAAACAGAGTACCCTAGCAACCGTTTTGCAAGACCAATATCTCTGCATCAGAACATCGTATAGAGATGGGGGTTGGCTCTTTTGACTCATGCTAGCAAACAGGACTTGCTACATGCTACACATGCTAGCAGTGAATAGCTACATGCTAATAGCGCTTAGCTAAGTGCTAAATCATGCCAATAAAATGCTACAAACTCCATAGTAACCATCTGTGACAACCACCAACCACCTAGTAACACCATAGCAACCACACATAACACCCTAGCAACCGCCCGAACACCCTAGCAACTGCCTAGAAACCACCCAGAACACCCTAGCAACTGCCTAGCAACGCCCTAGAAACCACCCAGAACACCCTAGCAACCGCCTAGCAACACCCTAGCAACCACCCAGAACACCCTAGCAACCGCCTAGCAACCACCCAGAACACCCTAGCAACCACCTAGCAACACCCTAGCAACCACCCAGAACACCCTAGCAACCACCCAGAACACCCTAGCAACCACCTAGCAACACCCTAGCAACCACCCAGAACACCCTAGCAACCGCCTAGCAACACCCTAGCAACCACCCAGAACACCCTAGCAACCGCCTAGCAACCACCCAGAACACCCTAGCAACCACCTAGCAACACCCTAGCAACCACCCAGAACACCCTAGCAACCACCTAGCAACCACCCAGAACACCCTAGCAACCACCTAGCAACACCCTAGCAACCACCCAGAACACCCTAGCAACCGCCTAGCAACCACCCAGAACACCCTAGTAACCACCTAGCAACGCCCTAGCAACCACCCAGAACACCCTAGCAACCACCTAGCAACACCCTAGCAACCACCCAGAACACCCTAGCAACCACCCAGAACACCCTAGCAACCGCCTAGCAACCACCCAGATTACCCTAGCAACCACCTAGCAACTCCCTAGCAACCACCCAGAACACCCTAGCAACCACCTAGCAACACCCTAGCGACCACCCAGAACACCCTAGCAACGCCCTAGCAACCACCCAGAACACCCTACCAACCACCTAGCAACACCCTAGCAACCACCCAGAACACCCTAGCAACCACCTAGCAACCGCCTAGCAACCACCCAGAACACCCTAGCAACCGCCTAGCAACGCACTAGCAACCACCCAGAACACCCTAGCAACCACCTAGCAACCGCCTAGCAACCACCCAGATTACCCTAGCAACCACCTAGCAACGCCCTAGCAACCACCCAGAACACCCTAGCAACCACCTAGCAACACCCTAGCGACCACCCAGAACACCCTAGCAACGCCCTAGCAACCACCCAGAACACCCTAGCAACCACCTAGCAACACCCTAGCAACCACCCAGAACACCCTAGCAACCACCTAGCAACACCCTAGCAACCACCCAGAACACCCTAGCAACCGCCTAGCAACGCCCTAGCAACCACCCAGAACACCCTAGCAACCACCTAGCAACCGCCTAGCAACCACCCAGAACACCCTAGCAACCACCTAGCAACACCCTAGCAACCACCCAGAACACCCTAGCAACACCCTAGCAACCACCCAGAACACCCTAGCAACCACCCAGAACATCCTAGCAACCGTACAGACATGATTGTTGGCTCGTATTCAATCGTGTACATTACCCTAGCAACCGGGTGGTGTTTTTTGCCACTGCAAGCACCATTCACATTTTCTTCTGGAAATGTACATTCTAGTATTGTTATTACTATTCGCCCTGACAATACTTCGGCACGCTACTCCTCCTGCAAAGTTTGTCATAGACCCATGAATGAGGTGTCAAAACGTGCGGCCTAATCGGGAATGGTGTGCTATGACTTTCATAAGCGATCGGGGGTACGATGTTCGCCCCAGGGGCGAAATAGCGGCCAAAAAAAACGCATAGACTTAACATTGAGAAAAACTTTGACGCCTCGTAGCTCAGAGAGTGGATTTCACAGAAATGTGAAATTTGCCACATTTGAAGAGGCTGGCAGGCTCTGTAAGACCATACCTCAAAATGGGGTATAAGTTGTACCCCTGGGGGGCAAGAGCGCCCCAAAGTTGCCCCATTGACTTTCAATGGTGTAGGACATGGGCCGTCCTACACCATAGAAACCGCTTTTCAATTGAACATAACTCTGGATCACAGTGTCATAGAGACAAGGGGGCGGGCTCATTTGACTCAGACGACCAATCAGCATCTCAGGATCATTGTGAAGCTATCAAGCCACGCCCCTAGCAACCATTTAGAGCACCTTAGCAACACGTCCCATAGACTTCCATTGAAAGAGATCAAAGGGATATCTCAGGATAGAAGTGTCATAGAAACATGAGGGTGGGCTCGTTTGACTCGGGGCAGCAAGCAGCCAATCCTGAATCACCTCAACACTCACTGGCCACGCCCTAGCAACCATTGTCGAGCACCTTAGCAACCAAAATTAACAGACTCAAAGCTCAGAGAGTGGATTTCGTAGAAATGTGAAATTTGCCACATTTGAAGAGGCTGACGGGCTCTGTAAGAACATACCACACAATGGGGTAAAACTTGCACCCCTGGGGGGCAGGAGCGTCCCAAAGTTGCCCCATTGACTTTCTAAGGTGTAGGACCTAGCAACCACCCAGAACATCCTAGCAACCGCCTAGCAACACCCTAGCAACCACCCAGAACACCCTAGCAACCGCCTAGCAACAACCCTAGCAACCGCCTAGCAACCGGGTGGTGTTTTTTGCCACTGCAAGCACCATTCACATTTTCTTCTGGAAATGTACATTCTAGTATTGTAATTACTATTCGCCCTGACCAAACTTCGGCGCGCTACTCCTCCCGCAGTTTTTTGCCACAGAGCCATGAATGAGGTGTCAAAACTTGCGGCCTAATCGGGAATGGTGTGCTATGACTTTTATAAGCGATCGGGGGTACGATGTTCACCCCAGGGGCGAAATAGCGGCCAAAAAAAACGCATAGACTTAACATTGCGAAAAACTTTGACGCCTCGTAGCTCAGAGAGTGGATTTCACAGAAATGTGAAATTTGCCACATTTGAAGAGGCTGGCAGGCTCTGTAAGACCATACCTCAAAATGGGGTTAAAGTTGCACCCTTGGGGGGCAGGAGCGTCCCAAAGTTGCCCCATTGACTTTCTATGGTGTAGGACGGCCCATGAAATGACCTAACAACCACCCAGAACATCCTAGCAACCGCCTAGCAACGACCTAGCAACCACCCAGAACACCCTAGCAACCGCCTAGCAACAACCCTAGCAACGCCCTAGCAACCGGGTGGTGTTTTTTGCCACTGCAAGCACCATTCACATTTTCTTCTGGAAATGTACATTCTAGTTAATGGTGCTTGCCATTTAAATGGCAAAGCACATTATTGTTATTGCTCATACTTATTATTCTTCTTCTTCCACTTTTATTTCGGCGCGCTACTCCTCCCACAGTTTTTGTCACAGAGCCATGAATGAGGTGTCAAAACGTGCGGCCTAATCGGGAATCGTGTGCTATGACTTTTATAAGCGATCGGGGGTACGATGTTCGCCCCAGGGGCAAATAATCGCCCAAAAAGTCCCATTGACAATGCATTGGGCAAACTTTGGCGGGTCGTAGCTCAGAGCGAGAATTTCGTAGAAACTTATGAATCACCACACTTGAAGAGGCTGGCAGGCTCTGTAAGACCATACCTCAAAATGGGGTAAAAGTTGCACCCCTGGGGGGCAGGAGCGTCCCAAAGTTGCCCCATTGACTTTCAATGGTGTAGGACGGCCCATGAAATGGGCCGTCCTTTCAATTGAACCGCTTTTCAATTGAACATAACTCTGGATCACAGTGTCATAGAGACAAGGGGGCGGGCTCATTTGACTCAGACGACCAATCAGCATCTCAGGATCATTGTGAAGCTATCAAGCCACGCCCATAGCAACCATTTAGAGCACCTTAGCAACACGTCCCATAGACTTCCATTGAAAGAGATCAAAGGGATATCTCAGGATAGAAGTGTCATAGAAACATGAGGGTGGGCTCGTTTGACTCGGGGCAGCAAGCTGCCAATCCTGAATCACCTCAACACACACTGGCCACGCCCTAGCAACCATTGTCGACCACCTTAGCAACCAAAATTCACAGACTCATAGCTCAGAGAGTGGATTTCGTAGAAATGTGAAATTTGCCACATTTGAAGAGGCTGACGGGCTCTGTAAGAACATACCACACAATGGGGTAAAACTTGCACCCCTGGGGGGCAAGAGCGTCCCAAAGTTGCCCCATTGACTTGAAACCGCTTTTCAATTGAACATAACTCTGGATCACAGTGTCATAGAGACAAGGGGGCGGGCTCATTTGACTCAGACGACCAATCAGCATCTCAGGATCATTGTGAAGCTATCAAGCCACGCCCCTAGCAACCATTTAGAGCACCTTAGCAACACGTCCCATAGACTTCCATTGAAAGAGATCAAAGGGATATCTCAGGATAGAAGTGTCATAGAAACATGAGGGTGGGCTCGTTTGACTCGGGGCAGCAAGCAGCCAATCCTGAATCACCTCAACACTCACTGGCCACGCCCTAGCAACCATTGTCGACCACCTTAGCAATCAAAATTCACAGAGGAATATCTTCCATTCTGAATGTCACAGAGGCGTGGGAGTTGGTTTATATCATTCACACTGACAAGAAGCCTTTGGAGTATCGTGATTGCTAGCTGCCAAGCCACTCCCTCGCAACCAAACAGAGTACCCTAGCAACCGTTTTGCAAGACCTATATCTCTGCATCAGAACATCGTATAGAGATGGGGGTTGGTTTATACATTCACACTGACTTTGGAGCTTCATGATTGGCAGCTGCCAAGCCACTCCCTAGCAACCAAACAGAGTACCCTAGCAACCGTTTTGCAAGACCAATATCTCTGCATCAGAACATCGTATAGAGATGGGGGTTGGCTCTTTTGACTCATGCTAGCAAACAGGACTTGCTACATGCTAGACATGCTAGCAGTGAATAGCTACATGCTAATAGCGCTTAGCTAAGTATTAAATCATGCCAATAAAATGCTACAAACTCCATAGTAACCATCTGTGACAACTACCAACCACCTAGTAACAACATAGCAACCACTCAGATTACCCTAAATGCTAATCATGCTAGCAACATGCTAGCAACATGCTAATCATGCTAGCAACATGCTAATCACGCTAAAATCATGCTAGCAACATGCTAATCATGCTAAAATCATGCTAAAATCATGCTAACAACATGCTAATCATGCTAGCAACATGCTAGCAACATGCTAGTCACATGCTAATCATGCTAGCAAACATGCTAAAAACATGCAAATCACGCTAAAATCATGCTAGCAACATGCTAGCAACATGCTAATCACGCTAAAATCATGTTAGCAAACATGCTAATCATGCTAAAATCATGCTAGCAACATGCTAGCAACATGCTAATCATGCTAGCAACATGCTAGTCACATGCTAATCATGCTAGCAACATGCTAAAAACATGCTAATCACGCTAAAATCATGCTAGCAACATGCTAGCAACATGCTAATCATGCTAGCAACATGCTAGCAACATGCTAATAATGCTAAAATCATGCTAGCATCATGCTAGCAACATGCTAGCAACATGCTAATCATGTTAGCAAAATGCTAGCAACATGCTAATCATGCTAGCAACATGCTAATCATGCTAGCAACATGCTAGCAACATGCTAATCACGCTAAAATCATGCTAGCAACATGCTAATCATGCTAAAATCATGCTAGCAACATGCTAATCATGCTAGCAACATGCTAGCAACATGCTAGTCACATGCTAATAATGCTAGCAAACATGCTAAAAACATGCTAATCACGCTAAAATCATGCTAGCAACATGCTAGCAACATGCTAATCATGCTAGCAACATGCTAGCAACATGCTAATCACGCTAAAATCATGTTAGCAAACATGCTAATCATGCTAAAATCATGCTAGCAACATGCTAGCAACATGCTAATCATGCTAGCAACATGCTAGTCACATGCTAATCATGCTAGCAACATGCTAAAAACATGCTAATCACGCTAAAATCATGTTAGCAACATGCTAGCAACATGCTAATAATGCTAAAATCATGCTAGCATCATGCTAGCAACATGCTAGCAACATGCTAATCATGCTAGCAACATGCTAATCACGCTAGCAACATGCTAGAAACATGCTAATCATGCTAGCAACATGCTAAAAACATGCTAATCACGCTAAAATCATGCTAGCAACATGCTAGCAACATGCTAATCATGCTAGCAACATGCTAGAAACATGCTAATCACACTAGCAACATGCTAGCAACATGCTAATAATGCTAAAATCATGTTAGCATCATGCTAGCAACATGCTAGCAACATGCTAATCATGCTAGCAACATGTTAGCAACATGCTAATCACGCTAGCAACATGCTAGCAACATGCTAATCATGCTAGCAACATGCTAGCAACATGCTAATCATGCTACCAACATGCTAATCATGCTAGCAACATGCTAAACATGCTACCAACATGCTAATCACGCTAAAATCATGTTAGCAAACATGCTAATCATGCTAAAATCATGCTAGCAACATGCTAATCATGCTAGCAACATGCTAGTCACATGCTAATCATGCTAGCAACATGCTAAAAACATGCTAATCACGCTAAAATCATGCTAGCAACATGCTAGAAACATGCTAATCATGCTAGCAACATGCTAGCAACATGCTAATAATGCTAAAATCATGCTAGCAACATGCTAGCAACATGCTAATCATGCTAGCAACATGCTAGCAACATGCTAATCATGCTAGCAACATGCTATCAACATGCTAATCACGCTATCAACATGCTAGCAACATGCTAGAAACATGCTAATCATGCTAGCAACATGCTAATCATGCTAGCAACATGCTAGCAACATTCTAATCATGCTAGCAACATGCTAGCAACATGCTAATCATGTTAGCGACATGCTAGAATCATGTTAACAACATGCTAGCAACATGCTAATCATGCTAGCAACATGCTAGCAACATGCTAATCATGCTAGCAACATGCTAGCAACAATGCTAATCATGCTAGCAACATGCTAACAACATGCTAATCATGCTAGCAACATGCTAGCAACATGCTAATCATGCTAGCGACATGCTAGCAACATGCTAGAATCATGCTAGCGACATGCTAACAACATGCTAATCATGCTAGCAACATGCTAATCATGCTAGCAACATGCTAGAATAATGCTAGCAACATGCTAGCCATATGCTAATCATGCTAGCAACATGCTAATCATGCTAGCGACATGCTAAAATAATGCTAGCAACATGCTAATCATACTAGCAACATGATAAAATTATGCTAGCAACATGCTAGCAACATGCTAATCATGCTAGCAATATGGTAACAAGATGCTAATCATGCTAAAAATATGTTAGCAAACATGCTAGTCACTAGTATCTGTCCAGCGCCGAGTTTTGCCACTGCAAGCACCATTCACATTTTCTTCTGGAAATGTACATTCTAGTATTGTAATTACTATTCGCCCTGACCAAACTTCGGCGCGCTACTCCTCCCGCAGTTTTTGCCACAGAGCCATGAATGAGGTGTCAAAACGTGCGGCCTAATCGGGAATGGTGTGCTATGACTTTTATAAGCGATCGGGGGTACGATGTTCACCCCAGGGGCGAAATAGCGGCCAAAAAAAACGCATAGACTTAACATTGCGAAAAACTTTGACGCCTCGTAGCTCAGAGAGTGGATTTCACAGAAATGTGAAATTTGCCACATTTGAAGAGGCTGGCAGGCTCTGTAAGACCATACCTCAAAATGGGGTTAAAGTTGCACCGTTGGGGGGCAGGAGCGTCCCAAAGTTGCCCCATTGACTTTCTATGGTGTAGGACGGCCCATGAAATGACCTAACAACCACCCAGAACATCCTAGCAACCACCTAGCAACGACCTAGCAACCACCCAGAACACCCTAGCAACCGCCTAGCAACAACCCTAGCAACGCCCTAGCAACCGGGTGGTGTTTTTTGCCACTGCAAGCACCATTCACATTTTCTTCTGGAAATGTACATTCTAGTATTGTTATTACTATTCGCCCTGACCAAACTTCGGCGCGCTACTCCTCCCGCAGTTTTTGCCAAAGAGCCATGAATGAGGTGTCAAAACGTGCGGCCTAATCGGGAATGGTGTGCTATGACTTTTATAAGCGATCGGGGGTACGATGTTCGCCCCAGGGGCGAAATAGCGGCCAAAAAAAACGCATAGACTTAACATTGCGAAAAACTTTGACGCCTCATAGCTCAGAGAGTGGATTTCGTAGAAATGTGAAATTTGCCACATTTGAAGAGGCTGACGGGCTCTGTAAGAACATACCACACAATGGGGTAAAACTTGCACCCCTGGGGGGCAAGAGCGTCCCAAAGTTGCCCCATTGACTTGAAACCGCTTTTCAATTGAACATAACTCTGGATCACAGTGTCATAGAGACAAGGGGGCGGGCTCATTTGACTCAGACGACCAATCAGCATCTCAGGATCATTGTGAAGCTATCAAGCCACGCCCCTAGCAACCATTTAGAGCACCTTAGCAACACGTCCCATAGACTTCCATTGAAAGAGATCAAAGGGATATCTCAGGATAGAAGTGTCATAGAAACATGAGGGTGGGCTCGTTTGACTCGGGGCAGCAAGCAGCCAATCCTGAATCACCTCAACACACACTGGCCACGCCCTAGAAACCATTGTCGACCACCTTAGTAACCAAAATTCACAGACTCATAGCTCAGAGTGTGGATTTCGTAGAAATGTGAAATTTGCCACATTTGAAGAGGCTGACGGGCTCTGTAAGAACATACCACACAATGGGGTAAAACTTGCACCCCTGGGGGGCAAGAGCGTCCCAAAGTTGCCCCATTGACTTGAAACCGCTTTTCAATTGAACATAACTCTGGATCACAGTGTCATAGAGACAAGGGGGCGGGCTCATTTGACTCAGACGACCAATCAGCATCTCAGGATCATTGTGAAGCTATCAAGCCACGCCCCTAGCAACCATTTAGAGCACCTTAGCAACACGTCCCATAGACTTCCATTGAAAGAGATCAAAGGGATATCTCAGGATAGAAGTGTCATAGAAACATGAGGGTGGGCTCGTTTGACTCGGGGCAGCAAGCAGCCAATCCTGAATCACCTCAACACACACTGGCCACGCCCTAGCAACCATTTTCGACCACCTTAGCAACCAAAATTCACAGAGGAATATCTTCCATTCTGAATGTCACAGAGGCGTGGGAGTTGGTTTATATCATTCACACTGACAAGAAGCCTTTGGAGTATCGTGATTGCTAGCTGCCAAGCCACTCCCTAGCAACCAAACAGAGTACCCTAGCAACCGTTTTGCAAGACCTATATCTCTGCATCAGAACATCGTAGAGAGATGGGGGTTGGTTTATACATTCACACTGACTTTGGAGCTTCATGATTGGCAGCTTCCAAGCCACTCCCTAGCAACCAAACAGAGTACCCTAGCAACCGTTTTGCAAGACCAATATCTCTGCATCAGAACATCGTATAGAGATGGGGGTTGGCTCTTTTGACTCATGCTAGCAAACAGGACTTGCTACATGCTACACATGCTAGCAGTGAATAGCTACATGCTAATAGTGCTTAGCTAAGTGCTAAATCATGCCAATAAAATGCTACAAACTCCATAGTAACCATCTGTGACAACTACCAACCACCTAGTAACACCATAGCAACCACCCAGATTACCCTAGCAACCGCCTAGCAACACCCTACATTACCCTAGCAACCGGGTGGTGTTTTTTGCCACTGCAAGCACCATTCACATTTTCTTCAGGAAATGTACATTCTAGTATTGTTATTACTATTCGCCCTGACAATACTTCGGCACGCTACTCCTCCTGCAAAGTTTGTCATAGACCCATGAATGAGGTGTCAAAACGTGCGGCCTAATCGGGAATGGTGTGCTATGACTTTTATAAGCGATCGGGGGTACGATGTTCGCCCCAGGGGCGAAATAGCGGCCAAAAAAAACGCATAGACTTAACATTGCGAAAAACTTTGACGCCTCGTAGCTCAGAGAGTGGATTTCACAGAAATGTGAAATTTGCCACATTTGAAGAGGCTGGCAGGCTCTGTAAGACCATACCTCAAAATGGGGTAAAAGTTGCACCCCTGGGGGGCAGGAGCGTCCCAAATTTGCCCCATTGACTTTCAATGGTGTAGGACGGCCCATGAAATTGGGCTGTCCTACACCATAGAAAACGCTTTTCAATTGAACATAACTCTGGATCACAGTGTCATAGAGACAAGGGGGCGGGCTCATTTGACTCAGACGACCAATCAGCATCTCAGGATCATTGTGAAGCTATCAAGCCACGCCCCTAGTAACCATTTAGAGCACCTTAGCAACACGGCCCATAGACTTCCATTGAAAGAGATCAAAGGGATATCTCAGGATAGAAGTGTCATAGAAACATGAGGGTGGGCTCATTTGACTCGGGGCAGCAAGCAGCCAATCCTGAATCACCTCAACACTCACTGGCCTCGCCCTAGCAACCATTGTCGAGCACCTTAGCAACCAAAATTCACAGAGGAATATCTTCCATTCTGAATGTCACAGAGGCGTGGGAGTTGGTTTATATCATTCATAATGACAAGAAGCCTTTGGAGTATCGTGATTGCTAGCTGCCAAGCAACTCCCTAGCAACCAAACAGAGTACCCTAGCAACCGTTTTGCAAGACCAATATCTCTGTATCAGAACATCGTATAGAGATGGGGGTTGGCTCTTTTGACTCATGCAAGCAAACAGGACTTGATACATGCTACACATGCTAGCAGTGAATAGCTACATGCTAATAGCGCTTAGCTAAGTGCTAAATCATGCCAATAAAATGCTACAAACTCCATAGTAACCATCTGTGACAACTACCAACCACCTAGTAACACCATAGCAACCACCCAGATTACCCTAGCAACCGGGTGGTGTTTTTTGCCACTGCAAGCACCATTCACATTTCTTCTGGAAATGTACATTCTAGTATTGTTATTACTATTCGCCCTGACAAAACTTCGGCACGCTACTCCTCCTGCAAAGTTTGTCATAGACCCATGAATGAGGTGTCAAAACGTGCGGCCTAATCGAGAATAGTGTGCTATGACTTTTATAAGTGATCGGGGGTACGATGTTCGCCCCAGGGGCGAAATAGCGGCCAAAAAAAACGCATAGACTTAACATTGCGAAAAACTTTGACGCCTCGTTGCTCAGAGAGTGGATTTCACAGAAATGTGAAATTTGCCACATTTGAAGAGGCTGGCAGGCTCTGTAAGACCATACCTCAAAATGGGGTAAAAGTTGCACCCCTGGGGGGCAGGAGCGTCCCAAATTTGCCCCATTGACTTTCTATGGTGTAGGACGGCCCATGAAATGGGCCGTCCTTTCAATTGAACCGCTTTTCAATTGAACATAACTCTGGATCACAGTGTCATAGAGACAAGGGGGCGGGCTCATTTGACTCAGACGACCAATCAGCATCTCAGGATCATTGTGAAGCTATCAAGCCACGCCCCTAGCAACCATTTAGAGCACCTTAGCAACACGTCTCATAGACTTCCATTAAAAGAGATCAAAGGGATATCTCAGGATAGAAGTGTCATAGAAACATGAGGGTGGGCTCGTTTGACTCGGGGCAGCAAGCAGCCAATCCTGAATCACCTCAACACTCACTGGCCACGCCCTAGCAACCATTGTCGACCACCTTAGCAACCAAAATTCACAGAGGAATATCTTCCATTCTGAATGTCACAGAGGCGTGGGAGTTGGTTTATATCATTCATACTGACAAGAAGCCTTTGGAGTATCGTGATTGCTAGCTGCCAAGCCACTCCCTAGCAACCAAACAGAGTACCCTAGCAACCGTTTTGCAAGACCTATATCTCTGCATCAGAACATCGTATAGAGATGGGGGTTGGTTTATACATTCACACTGACTTTGGAGCTTCATGATTGGCAGCTGCCAAGCCACTCCCTAGCAACCAAACAGAGTACCCTAGCAACCGTTTTGCAAGACCAATATCTCTGCATCAGAACATCGTATAGAGATGGGGGTTGGCTCTTTTGACTTATGCTAGCAAACAGGACTTGCTACATGCTACACATGCTAGCAGTGAATAGCTACATGCTAATAGCGCTTAGCTAAGTGCTAAATCATGCCAATGAAATGCTACAAACTCCATAGTAACCATCTGTGACAACTACCAACCACCTAGTAACACCATAGCAACCACCTAGATTACCCTAGCAACCGCCTAGCAACGCCCTACATTACCCTAGCAACCGGATGGTGTTTTTTGCCACTGCAAGCACCATTTCACATTTTCTTCTGGAAATGTACATTCTAGTATTGTTATTACTATTCGCCCTGACCAAACTTCGGCGCGCTACTCCTCCCGCAGTTTTTGCCACAGAGCCATGAATGAGGTGTCAAAACGTGCGGCCTAATCGGGAATGGTGTGCTATGACTTTTATAAGCGATCGGGGGTACGATGTTCGCCCCAGGGGCGAAATAGCGGCCAAAAAAAACGCATAGACTTAACAATGTGAAAAACGTTGACGCCTCTTAGCTCAGAGAGTGGATTTCACAGAAATGTGAAATTTGCCACATTTGAAGAGGCTGGCAGGCTCTGTAGGACCATACCTCAAAATGGGGTAAAAGTTGCACCCCTGGGGGGCAGGAGCGTCCCAAAGTTGCCCCATTGACTTTCTATGGTGTAGGACCTAGCAACCACCCAGAACATCCTAGCAACCGCCTAGTAACGCCCTGGCAACCACCCAGAACACCCTAGCAACCGCCTAGCAACAACCCTAGCAACCGCCTAGCAACAACCCTAGCAACCGCCTAGCAACCGGGTGGTGTTTTTTGCCACTGCAAGCACCATTCACATTTTCTTCTGGAAATGTACATTCTAGTTAATGGTGCTTGCCATTTAAATGGCAAAGCACATTATTGTTATTGCTCATACTTATTATTCTTCTTCTTCCACTTTTATTTCGGCGCGCTACTCCTCCCGCAGTTTTTGTCACAGAGCCATGAATGAGGTGTCAAAAACGTGCGGCCTAATCGGGAATCGTGTGCTATGACTTTTATAAGCGATCGGGGGTACGATGTTCGCCCCAGGGGCAAATAATCGCCCAAAAAGTCCCATTGACAATGCATTGGGCAAACTTTGGCGGGTCGTAGCTCAGAGCGAGAATTTCGTAGAAACTTATGAATCACCACACTTGAAGAGGCTGGCAGGCTCTGTAAGACCATACCTCAAAATGGGGTAAAAGTTGCACCCCTGGGGGGCAGGAGCGTCCCAAAGTTGCCCCATTGACTTTCAATGGTGTAGGACGGCCCATGAAATGGGCCGTCCTACACATAGAAACGGCTTTGCAATTGAACATAACTCTGGATCACAGTGTCATAGAGACAAGGGGGCGGGCTCATTTGACTCAGACGACCAATCAGCATCTCAGGATCATTGTGAAGCTATCAAGCCACGCCCATAGCAACCATTTAGAGCACCTTAGCAACACGTCCCATAGACTTCCATTGAAAGAGATCAAAGGGATATCTCAGGATAGAAGTGTCATAGAAACATGAGGGTGGGCTCGTTTGACTCGGGGCAGCAAGCAGCCAATCCTGAATCACCTCAACACACACTGGCCACGCCCTAGCAACCATTGTCGACCACCTTAGCAACCAAAATTCACAGACTCATAGCTCAGAGAGTGGATTTCGTAGAAATGTGAAATTTGCCACATTTGAAGAGGCTGACGGGCTCTGTAAGAACATACCACACAATGGGGTAAAACTTGCACCCCTGGGGGGCAAGAGCGTCCCAAAGTTGCCCCATTGACTTGAAACCGCTTTTCAATTGAACATAACTCTGGATCACAGTGTCATAGAGACAAGGGGGCGGGCTCATTTGACTCAGACGACCAATCAGCATCTCAGGATCATTGTGAAGCTATCAAGCCACGCCCATAGCAACCATTTAGAGCACCTTAGCAACACGTCCCATAGACTTCCATTGAAAGAGATCAAAGGGATATCTCAGGATAGAAGTGTCATAGAAACATGAGGGTGGGCTCGTTTGACTCGGGGCAGCAAGCAGCCAATCCTGAATCACCTCAACACACACTGGCCACGCCCTAGCAACCATTGTCGACCACCTTAGCAACCAAAATTCACAGACTCATAGCTCAGAGAGTGGATTTCGTAGAAATGTGAAATTTGCCACATTTGAAGAGGCTGACGGGCTCTGTAAGAACATACCACACAATGGGGTAAAACTTGCACCCCTGGGGGGCAAGAGCGTCCCAAAGTTGCCCCATTGACTTGAAACCGCTTTTCAATTGAACATAACTCTGGATCACAGTGTCATAGAGACAAGGGGGTGGGCTCATTTGATTCAGACGACCAATCAGCATCTCAGGATCATTGTGAAGCTATCAAGCCACGCCCCTAGCAACCATTTAGAGCACCTTAGCAACACGTCCCATAGACTTCCATTGAAAGAGATCAAAGGGATATCTCAGGATAGAAGTGTCATAGAAACATGAGGGTGGGCTCGTTTGACTCGGGGCAGCAAGAAGCCAATCCTGAATCACCTCAACACTCACTGGCCACGCCCTAGCAACCATTGTCGAGCACCTTAGCAACCAAAATTCACAGAGGAATATCTTCCATTCTGAATGTCACAGAGGCGTGGGAGTTGGTTTATATCATTCATACTGACAAGAAGCCTTTGGAGTATCGTGATTGCTAGCTGCCAAGCCACTCCCTAGCAACCAAACAGAGTACCCTAGCAACCGTTTTGCAAGACCTATATCTCTGCATCAGAACATCGTATAGAGATGGGGGTTGGTTTATACATTCACACTGACTTTGGAGCTTCATGATTGGCAGCTGCCAAGCCACTCCCTAGCAACCAAACAGAGTACCCTAGCAACCGTTTTGCAAGACCAATATCTCTGCATCAGAACATCGTATAGAGATGGGGGTTGGCTCTTTTGACTCATGCTAGCAAACAGGACTTGCTACATGCTACACATGCTAGCAGTGAATAGCTACATGCTAATAGCGCTTAGCTAAGTGCTAAATCATGCCAATAAAATGCTACAAACTCCATAGTAACCATCTGTGACAACTACCAACCACCTAGTAACAACATAGCAACCACTCAGATTACCCTAAATGCTAATAATGCTAACAACATGCTAGCAACATGCTAATCATGCTAGCAACATGCTAATCATGCTAAAATCATGCTAGCAACATGCTAATCATGCTAAAATCATGCTAGCAACATGCTAATCATGCTAGTAACATGCTAGCAACATGCTAATCATGCTAGCAACATGCTAGTCACATGCTAATCATGCTAGCAACATGCTAAAACATGCCTAATCACGCTAAAATCATGCTAGCAACATGCTAATCATGCTAGTAACATGCTAGCAACATGCTAATCATGCTAGCAACATGCTAGTCACATGCTAATCATGCTAGCAACATGCTAAAAACATGCTAATCACGCTAAAATCATGCTAGCAACATGCTAGCAACATGCTAATCATGCTAGCAACATGCTAGAAACATGCTAATAATGCTAAAATCATGCTAGCATCATGCTAGCAACATGCTACCAACATGCTAATCATGCTAGCAACATGCTAGCAAACATGTTAATCACGCTAGCAACATGCTAGCAACATGCTAATTATGCTAGCAACATGCTAGCAACATGCTAATAATGCTAGCAACATGCTAATCATGCTAGCCACATGCTAGCAACATGCTAGCAACATGCTAATCATGCTAGCAACATGCTAGAAACATGCTAATCACGCTAGCAACATGCTAGCAACATGCTAATAATGCTAAAATCATGCTAGCATCATGCTAGCAACATGCTAGCAACATGCTAATCATGCTAGCAACATGCTAATCACGCTAGCAGCATGCTAGCAACATGCTAGCAACATGCTAATCATGCTAGCAACATGCTAGCAACATGCTAATCATGCTAGCAACATGCTAGCTACATGCTAATCACGCTAAAATCATGCTAGCAACATGCTAATCATGCTAAAATCATGCTAGCAACATGCTAGCAACATGCTAATCATGCTAGCAACATGCTAGTCACATGTTAATCATGCTAGCAACATGCTAAAAACATGTTAATCACGCTAAAATCATGCTAGCAACATGCTAGCAACATGCTAATCATGCTAGCAACATGCTAGAAACGTGCTAATCACGCTAGCAACATGCTAGCAACATGCTAATAATGCTAAAATCATGCTAGCATCATGCTAGCATCATGCTAGAAACATGCTAATCATGCTAGCAACATGCTAGCAACATTCTAATCATGCTAGCAAACATGCTAGAATAATGCTAGGAACATGTTAGCAACATTGTTAATCATGCTAGCAACATGCTAATCATGCTAGCAACATGCTAGAAACATGCTAATCACACTAGCAACATGCTAGCAACATGCTAATAATGCTAAAATCATGCTAGCAACATGCTAATCACGTTAGCAACATGCTAGCCATGCTAGCAACATGCTAGCAACATGCTAATCATGCTAGCAACATGCTAGCAACATGCTAATCATGCTAGCAAACATGCTAATCATGCTAGCAACATGCTAGTCACATGCTAATCATGCTAGCAACATGCTAAAAACATGCTAATCACGCTAAAATCATGCTAGCAACATGCTAGAAACATGCTAATCACGCTAGCAACATGCTAATAATGCTAAAATCATGCTAGCATCATGCTAGCAACATGCTAGCAACATGCTAATCATGCTAACGACATGCTAGCAACATGCTAATCATGCTAGCGACATGCTAGCAACATGCTAATCATGCTAACGACATGCTAGCAACATGCTAATCATGCTAGCAACATGCTAATCATGCTAGCAACATGCTAGCAACATGCTAATCACGCTAAAATCATGCTAGCAAACATGCTAATCATGCTAAAATCATGCTAGCAACATGCTAATCATGCTAGCAACATGTTAGCAACATGCTAGTCACATGCTAATCATGCTAGCAACATGCTAAAAACATGCTAATCACGCTAAAATCATGCTAGCAACATGCTAGCAACATGCTAATCATGCTAGCAACATGCTAGAAACATGCTAATCACACTAGCAACATGCTAGCAACATGCTAATAATGCTAGCAACATGCTAGCAACATGATAATCACGCTAGCAACATGCTAGCAACATGCTAATTATGCTAGCAACATGCTAGCAACATGCTAATAATAATAGCAACATGCTAATCATGCTAGCAACATGCTAATCATGCTAGCAACATGCTAGCAACATGCTAATCATGCTAGCAACATGCTAATCACGCTAGCAACATGCTAGCAACATGCTAATAATGCTAAAATCATGCTAGCATCATGCTAGCAACATGCTAGCAACATGCTAATCATGCTAGCAACATGCTAGCAACATGCTAATCACGCTAGCAACATGCTAGCAACATACTAGCAACATGCTAATCATGCTAGCAACATGCTAGCAACATGCTAATCATGCTAGCAACATGCTAGCTACATGCTAATCACGCTAAAATCATGCTAGCAACATGCTAATCATGCTAAAATCATGCTAGCAACATGCTAGCAACATGCTAATCATGCTAGCAACATGCTAGTCACATGCTAATCATGCTAGCAACATGCTAAAAAACATGTTAATCACGTTAAAATCATGCTAGCAACATGCTAGCAACATGCTAATCATGCTAGCAACATGCTAGAAACATGCTAATCACGCTAGCAACATGCTAATAATGCTAAAATCATGCTAGCATCATGCTAGCAACATGCTAGAAACATGCTAATCATGCTAGCAAACATGCTAGCAACATGCTAATAATGCTAATATCATGCTAGCATCATGCTAGCAACATGCTAGCAACATGCTAATCATGCTAGCAACATGCTATCAACATGCTAATCACGCTAACAACATGCTAATCATGCTAGCAACATGCTAGCAACATGCTAATAATGCTAGCACATGTTAATCATGCCAGCAACATGCTAGCAACATGCTATTAACATGCTAATCATGCTAGCAACATGCTAGCAACATTCTAATCATGCTAGCAAACATGCTAGAATAATGCTAGGAACATGTTAGCAACATTGTTAATCATGCTAGCAACATGCTAATCATGCTAGCAACATGCTAGCAACATGCTAATCATGCTAGCAACATGCTAACAACATGCTAATCATGCCAGCAACATGCTAGCAACATGCTAATCATGCTAGCAACATGGTAACAAGATGCTAATCATGCTAAAAATATGATAGCAAACATGCTAGTCACTAGTATCTGTCCAGCGCCGAGTTTTGCCACTGCAAGCACCATTCACATTTTCTTCTGGAAATGTACATTCTAGTATTGTTATTACTATTCGCCCTGACAATACTTCGGCACGCTACTCCTCCTGCAAAGTTTGTCATAGACCCATGAATGAGGTGTCAAAACGTGCGGCCTAATCGGGAATGGTGTGCTATGACTTTTATAAGTGATCGGGGGTACGATGTTCGCCCCAGGGGCGAAATAGCGGCCAAAAAAAAACGCATAGACTTAACATTGCGAAAAACTTTGACGCCTCGTAGCTCAGAGAGTGGATTTCACAGAAATGTGAAATTTGCCACATTTGAAGAGGCTGGCAGGCTCTGTAAGACCATACCTCAAAATGGGGTAAAAGTTGCACCCCTGGGGGGCAGGAGCGTCCCAAAGTTGCCCCATTGACTTGAAACCGCTTTTCAATTGAACATAACTCTGGATCACAGGGTCATAGAGACAAGGGGGCGGGGCTCATTTGACTCAGACGACCAATCAGCATCTCAGGATCATTGTGAAGCTATCAAGCCACGCCCTAGCAACCATTTAGAGCACCTTAGCAACACGTCCCATAGACTTCCATTGAAAGAGATCAAAGGGATATCTCAGGATAGAAGTGTCATAGAAACATGAGGGTGGGCTCGTTTGACTCGGGGCAGCAAGCAGCCAATCCTGAATCACCTCAACACTCACTGGCCACGCCCTAGCAACCATTGTCGAGCACCTTAGCAACCAAAATTCACAGAGGAATATCTTCCATTCTGAATGTCACAGAGGCGTGGGAGTTGGTTTATATCATTCATACTGACAAGAAGCCTTTGGAGTATCGTGATTGCTAGCTGCCAAGCCACTCCCTAGCAACCAAACAGAGTACCCTAGCAACCGTTTTGCAAGACCTATATCTCTGCATCAGAACATCGTAGAGAGATGGGGGTTGGTTTATACATTCACACTGACTTTGGAGCTTCATGATTGGCAGCTGCCAAGCCACTCCCTAGCAACCAAACAGAGTACCCTAGCAACCGTTTTGCAAGACCAATATCTCTGCATCAGAACATCGTATAGAGATGGGGGTTGGCTCTTTTGACTCATGCTAGCAAACAGGACTTGCTACATGCTACACATGCTAGCAGTGAATAGCTACATGCTAATAGCGCTTAGCTAAGTGCTAAATCATGCCAATAAAATGCTACAAACTCCATAGTAACCATCTGTGACAACTACCAACCACATAGTAACACCATAGCAACCACCCAGATTACCCTAGCAACCCGCCTAGCAACACCCTACATTACCCTAGCAAACAGGGTGGTGTTTTTTGCCACTGCAAGCACCATTCACATTTTCTTCTGGAAATGTACATTCTAGTATTGTTATTACTATTCGCCCTGACCAAACTTCGGCGCGCTACTCCTCCCGCAGTTTTTGCCACAGAGCCATGAATGAGGTGTCAAAACGTGCGGCCTAATCGGGAATGGTGTGCTATGACTTTTATAAGCGATCGGGGGTACGATGTTCGCCCCAGGGGCGAAATAGCGGCCCAAAAAAACGCATAGACTTAACATTGCGAAAAACTTTGACGCCTCATAGCTCAGAGAGTGGATTTCACAGAAATGTGAAATTTGCCACATTTGAAGAGGCTGGCAGGCTCTGTAGGACCATACCTCAAAATGGGGTAAAAGTTGCACCCCTGGGGGGCAGGAGCGTCCCAAAGTTGCCCCATTGACTTTCTATGGTGTAGGACCTAGCAACCACCCAGAACATCCTAGCAACCGCCTAGCAACGCCCTAGCAACCACCCAGAACACCCCTAGCAACCGCCTAGCAACAACCCTAGCAACCGCCTAGCACCGGGTGGTGTTTTTTGCCACTGCAAGCACCATTCACATTTTCTTCTGGAAATGTACATTCTAGTATTGTTATTACTATTCGCCCTGACCAAACTTCGGCGCGCTACTCCTCCCGCAGTTTTGCCACAGAGCCATGAATGAGGTGTCAAAACGTGCGGCCTAATCGGGAATGGTGTGCTATGACTTTTATAAGCGATCGGGGGTACGATGTTCGCCCCAGGGGCGAAATAGCGGCCAAAAAAAACGCATAGACTTAACATTGCGAAAAACTTTGACGCCTCATAGCTCAGAGAGTGGATTTCACAGAAATGTGAAATTTGCCACATTTGAAGAGGCTGGCAGGCTCTGTAGGACCATACCTCAAAATGGGGTAAAAGTTGCACCCCTGGGGGGCAGGAGCGTCCCAAAGTTGCCCCATTGACTTTCTATGGTGTAGGACCTAGCAACCACCCAGAACATCCTAGCAAACCGCCAAGCAACGCCCTAGCACCACCCAGAACACCCTAGCAACCGCCTAGCAACAACCCTAGCAACCGCCTAGCAACCGGGTGGTGTTTTTTTGCAACTGCAAGCACCATTCACATTTTCTTCTGGAAATGTACATTTCTAGTTAATGGTGCTTGCCATTTTAAATGGCAAAGCACAGTATTGTTATTTGCTCATACTTATTATTATTCTTCTTCTTCCACTTTTATTTCGGCGCGCTACTCCTCCCACAGTTTTTGTCACAGAGCCATGAATGAGGTGTCAAAACGTGCGGCCTAATCGGGAATCGTGTGCTATGACTTTTATAAGCGATCGGGGTACGATGTTTGCCCCAGGGGCAAAATAGGGGCAAAATCAAACGCATTGACTTAACATGGCGAAAAAACTTTGACGCCTCGTAGCTCAGAGAGTGGATTTCACAGAAATGTGAAATTTGCCAACATTTGAAGAGGCTGGCAGGCTCTGTAAGACCACACCTCAAAATGGGGTAAAAGTTGCACCCCTGGGGGGCAGGAGCGTCCCAAAGTTGCCCCATTGACTTAACATGGCGAAAAAAAAATTGACGCCTCGTAGCTCAGAGAGTGGATTTCACAGAAATGTGAAATTGGCCACATTTGAAGAGGCTGGCAGGCTCTGTAAGACCATACCTCAAAATGGGGTAAAAGTTGCACCCCTGGGGGGCAGGAGGGTACTAAAATTTGCCCCATTGACTTTCAATGGTGTAGGACGGCCCATGAAATGGGCCGTCCTTTCAATTGAACCGCTTTTCAATTGAACATAACTCTGGATCACAGTGTCATAGAGACAAGGGGGCGGGCTCATTTGACTCAGACGACCAATCAGCATCTCAGGATCATTGTGAAGCTATCAAGCCACGCCCCTAGCAACCATTTAGAGCACCTTAGCAACACGTCCCATTGACTTCCATTGAAAGAGATCAAAGGGATATCTCAGGATAGAAGTGTCATAGAAACATGAGGGTGGGCTCGTTTGACTCGGGGCAGCAAGCAGCCAATCCTGAATCACCTCAACACACACTGGCCACGCCCTAGCAACCATTGTCGACCACCTTAGCAACCAAAATTCACAGACTCATAGCTCAGAGAGTGGATTTCGTAGAAATGTGAAATTTGCCACATTTGAAGAGGCTGACGGGCTCTGTAAGAACATACCACACAATGGGGTAAAACTTGCACCCCTGGGGGGCAAGAGCGTCCCAAAGTTGCCCCATTGACTTGAAACCGCTTTTCAATTGAACATAACTCTGGATCACAGTGTCATAGAGACAAGGGGGCGGGCTCATTTGACTCAGACGACCAATCAGCATCTCAGGATCATTGTGAAGCTATCAAGCCACGCCCCTAGCAACCATTTAGAGCACCTTAGCAACACGTCCCATAGACTTCCATTGAAAGAGATCAAAGGGATATCTCAGGATAGAAGTGTCATAGAAACATGAGGGTGGGCTCCTTTGTCTCGGGGCAGCAAGCAGCCAATCCTGAATCACCTCAACACTCACTGGCCACGCCCTAGCAACCATTGTCGATCACCTTAGCAACCAAAATTCACAGAGGAATATCTTCCATTCTGAATGTCACAGAGGCGTGGGAGTTGGTTTATATCATTCATACTGACAAGAAGCCTTTGGAGTATCGTGATTGCTAGCTGCCAAGCCACTCCCTAGCAACCAAACAGAGTACCCTAGCAACCGTTTTGCAAGACCTATATCTCTGCATCAGAACATCGTAGAGAGATGGGGGTTGGTTTATACATTCACACTGACTTTGGAGCTTCATGATTGGCAGCTGCCAAGCCACTCCCTAGCAACCAAACAGAGTACCCTAGCAACCATTTTGCAAGACCAATATCTCTGCATCAGAACATCGTATAGAGATGGGGGTTGGCTCTTTTGACTCATGCTAGCAAACAGGACTTGCTACATGCTACACATGCTAGCAGTGAATAGCTACATGCTAATAGCGCTTAGCTAAGTGCTAAATCATGCCAATAAAATGCTACAAACTCCATAGTAACCATCTGTGACAACTACCAACCACCTAGTAACAACATAGCAACCACTCAGATTACCCTAAATGCTAATCATGCTAGCAACATGCTAGCAACATGCTAATCATGCTAGCAACATGCTAATCATGCTAGCAACATGCTAGAAACATGCTAATCACGCTAGCAACATGCTAGCAACATGCTAATCATGCTAGCAAACATGCTAGCAACATGCTAGTCACATGCTAATCATGCTAGCAAACATGCTAAAAACATGCTAATCACGCTAAAATCATGCTAGCAACATGCTAGCAACATGCTAATCACGCTAAAATCATGCTAGCAACATGCTAGCAACATGCTAATCATGCTAGCAACATGCTAGCAACATGCTAATCATGCTAGCAACATGCTAATCACGCTAAAATCATGTTAGCAAACATGCTAATCATGCTAAAATCATGCTAGCAACATGCTAGCAACATGCTAATCATGCTAGCAACATGCTAGCAACATGCTAATCACGTAGCTAGCACCATGCTAAAAACATGCTAATTGTGCTATGCAACATGCTAGCAACATGCTGAATCACGCTAAAATTCATGCTAGCAAACATGCTAATCATGCTTAAAATCATGCTAGCAAACATGCTAGCAACAGTGCTAATCATGCTAGCAACAACGCTAGTCCATGCTAATCATGCTAGCAACACAATGCTAACGGGCAAAACAATGCTCAAGTCCACATGTTAATCATGCTAGCAACCATGCTAAGAAAAACATGCTAAGGACCGCTAAAATCAAGCATGCTAGCAACAGTGCTAGCAACATGCTACAATCATGCTAGCCAACATGCTAGAAAACATGCTAATGCACACTAGCAACATGCTAGCAACATGTCTAATCATGCTAGCACACATGCTAGCATTATGCGAGCAACATGCTAATCATGCGAGGTATAACATGCTAGCAACAATGCCTAATCATGCTAGCAACATTGCTGAAACATCTAATCACACTAACAAACAATGCTAGCAACATGCGAATAATGCTAAAAATCATGCTAGCATTATGCTAGCAACATGCTAGCCATATGCCTAATCATGCTAGCAACATGCGTATCATGCTAGCGACATGCTAAAAATAATGCTAGCAACATGCTAATCATACTAGCAACATGATAAAATCATGCTAGCAACATATAAAAATCATGCTAGCAACATGCTAGCAACATGCTAATCATGCTAGCAATATGGTAACAAGATGCTAATCATGCTAAAAATATGCTACAAACATGCTAGTCACTATAATCTGTCCAGCGCCGAGTTTTGCCACTGCAAGCACCAGTCACATTTTCATCTGGAAAATGTACATTCTAGTATTGTTTATTACTATTCGCCCTGACCAAATTTCGGCGCGCTACTTCCTCCCCGCAGTTTTTGCCACAGAGCCATGATGAGGTGTCAAAACGTGCGGCCTAATCGGGAATGGTTGTGCTATACTTTTATAAGCGATCGGGGGTACGATGTTCGCCCCAGGTGCGAATAGCGGCCAAAAAAAACGCATAGACTTAACATTGCGAAAAACTTTGACGCCTCATAGCTCAGAGAGTGGATTTCACAGAAATGTGAAATTTTGCCACATTTGAAGAGGCTGGCAGGCTCTGTAGGACCATATCTCAAAATGGGGTAAAAGTTGCACCCCTGGGGGGGCAGGAGCGTCCCAAAGTTGCCCCATTGACTTTCTATGGTGTAGGACCTAGCAACCACCCAGAACAATCCTAGCAACCGCCTAGCAACGCCCTAGCAACCACCCAGAACACCCTAGCAACCGCCTAGCAACAACCCTAGCAACCGCCTAGCAACCGGGTGGTGTTTTTTGCCACTGCAAGCACCATTCACATTTTCTTCATGGAAATGTACATTCTAGTATTGTTATTACTATTCTGCCCTGACCCAAACTTCGGCGCGCTACTCCTCCCGCAGTTTTTTGCCACAGAGCCATGAATGAGGTGTCAAAACGTGCGGCCTAATCGGGAATGGTGTGCTATGACTTTTATAAGCGATCGGGGGTACGATGTTCGCCCCAGGGGCGAAATAGCGGCCAAAAAAAAAAACGCATAGACTTAACATTGCGAAAAACTTTGACGCCTCATAGCTCATAGAGTGAATTTCACAGAATGTGAAATTTGCCACATTTTGAAGAGGGCTGGCAGGCTCTGTAGGACCATACCTCAAAATGGGGTAAAAGTTTGCAACCCCTGGGGGGCAGGAGCGTCCCAAAGTTGCCCCATTGACTTTCTATGGTGTAGGACCTAGCACCACCCAGAACATCCTAGCAACCGCCCTATGCAACGCCCTAGCAACCACCCAGAACACCCTAGCAACCGCCTAGCACAACCCTAGCAAACCGCCTAGCACCGGGTGGTGTTTTTTGCCACTGCAAGCACCATTCACATTGTTCTTCTGGAAATGTCATTCTAGTTTTCTTCTTCTTCTTCTTCCACTTTTTATTTTCGGCGCGCTACTCCTCCCACAGTTTTTGTCACAGAGCCATGAATGAGGTGTCAAAACGTGCGGCCTAATCGGGAATCGTGTGCTATGACTTTTATAAGCGATCGGGGGTACGATGTTTGCCCCAGGGGCAAAATAGGGGCAAAATCAAACGCATTGACTTAACATGGCGAAAAACTTTGACGCCTCGTAGCTCAGAGAGTGGATTTCACAGAAATGTGAAATTTGCCACATTTGAAGAGGCTGGCAGGCTCTGTAAGACCACACCTCAAAATGGGGTAAAAGTTGCACCCCTGGGGGCAGGAGCGTCCCAAAGTTGCCCCATTGACTTAACATTGCGAAAAAAATTTGACGCCTCGTAGCTCAGAGAGTGGATTTCACAGAAATGTGAAATTGGCCACATTTGAAGAGGCTGGCAGGCTCTGTAAGACCATACCTCAAAATGGGGTAAAAGTTGCACCCCTGGGGGGCAGGAGGGTACTAAAATTTGCCCCATTGACTTTCAATGGTGTAGGACGGCCCATGAAATGGGCCGTCCTTTCAATTGAAGCGCTTTTCAATTGAACATAACTCTGGATCACAGTGTCATAGAGACAAGGGGGCGGGCTCATTTGACTCAGACGACCAATCAGCATCTCAGGATCATTGTGAAGCTATCAAGCCACGCCCCTAGCAACCATTTAGAGCACCTTAGCAACACGTCCCATTGACTTCCATTGAAAGAGATCAAAGGGATATCTCAGGATAGAAGTGTCATAGAAACATGAGGGTGGGCTCGTTTGACTCGGGGCAGCAAGCAGCCAATCCTGAATCACCTCAACACACACTGGCCACGCCCTAGCAACCATTGTCGACCACCTTAGCAACCAAAATTCACAGACTCATAGCTCAGAGAGTGGATTTCGCAGAAATGTGAAATTTGCCACATTTCAAGAAGCTGACGGGCTCTGTAAGAACATACCACACAATGGGGTAAAACTTGCACCCCTGGGGGGCAAGAGCGTCCCAAAGTTGCCCCATTGACTTGAAACCGCTTTTCAATTGAACATAACTCTGGATCACAGTGTCATAGAGACAAGGGGGCGGGCTCATTTGACTCAGACGACCAATCAGCATCTCAGGATCATTGTGAAGCTATCAAGCCACGCCCCTAGCAACCATTTAGAGCACCTTAGCAACACGTCCCATAGACTTCCATTGAAAGAGATCAAAGGGATATCTCAGGATAGAAGTGTCATAGAAACATGAGGGTGGGCTCCTTTGTCTCGGGGCAGCAAGCAGCCAATCCTGAATCACCTCAACACTCACTGGCCACGCCCTAGCAACCATTGTCGATCACCTTAGCAACCAAATTTCACAGAGGAATATCTTCCATTCTGAATGTCACAGAGGCGTGGGAGTTGGTTTATATCATTCATACTGACAAGAAGCCTTTGGAGTATCGTGATTGCTAGCTGCCAAGCCACTCCCTAGCAACCAAACAGAGTACCCTAGCAACCGTTTTGCAAGACCTATATCTCTGCATCAGAACATCGTATAGAGATGGGGGTTGGTTTATACATTCACACTGACTTTGGAGCTTCATGATTGGCAGCTGCCAAGCCACTCCCTAGCAACCAAACAGAGTACCCTAGCAACCGTTTTGCAAGACCAATATCTCTGCATCAGAACATCGTATAGAGATGGGGGTTGGCTCTTTTGACTCATGCTAGCAAACAGGACTTGCTACATGCTACACATGCTAGCAGTGAATAGCTACATGCTAATAGCGCTTAGCTAAGTGCTAAATCATGCCAATAAAATGCTACAAACTCCATAGTAACCATCTGTGACAACTACCAACCACCTAGTAACAACATAGCAACCACTCAGATTACCCTAAATGCTAATAATGCTAACAACATGCTAGCAACATGCTAATCATGCTAGCAACATGCTAATCATGCTAAAATCATGCTAGCAACATGCTAATCATGCTAAAATCATGCTAGCAACATGCTAATCATGCTAGTAACATGCTAGCAACATGCTAATCATGCTAGCAACATGCTAGTCACATGCTAATCATGCTAGCAACATGCTAAAAACATGCTAATCACGCTAAAATCATGCTAGCAACATGCTAGCAACATGCTAATCATGCTAGCAACATGCTAGAAACATGCTAATCACGCTAGCAACATGCTAGCAACATGCTAATAATGCTAAAATCATGCTAGCATCATGCTAGCAACATGCTACCAACATGCTAATCATGCTAGCAACATGCTAGCAACATGCTAATCACGCTAGCAACATGCTAATTATGCTAGCAACATGCTATCAACATGCTAATAATGCTAGCAACATGCTAATCATGCTAGCAACATGCTAATCATGCTAGCAACATGCTAGCAACATGCTAATCATGCTAGCAACATGCTAGCAACATGCATATAACATGCTAATCACGCTAGCAACATGCTAAAAACATGTTAATCACGCTAAAATCATGCTAGCAACATGCTAGCAACATGCTAATCATGCTAGCAACATGCTAGAAACATGCTAATCACGCTAGCAACATGCTAGCAACATGCTAATCATGCTAGCAACATGCTAGCTACATGCGAATCACGCTAAAATCATGCTAGCAACATGCTAATCATGCTAAAATCATGCTAGCAACATGCTAGCAACATGCTAATCATGCTAGCAACATGCTAGTCACATGCTAATCATGCTAACAACATGCTAAAAACATGTTAATCACGCTAAAATCATGCTAGCAGCATGCTAGCAACATGCTAATCATGCTAGCAACATGCTAGAAACATGCTAATCACGCTAGCAACATGCTAGCAACATGCTAATAATGCTAAAATCATTCTAGCATCATGCTAGCAACATGCTAGAAACATGCTAATCATGCTAGCAACATGCTAGCAACATGCTAATAATGCTAATATCATGCTAGCATCATGCTAGCAACATGCTAGCAACATGCTAATCATGCTAGCAACATGCTATCAACATGCTAATCACGCTAGCAACATGCTAGCAACATGCTAGCAACATGCTAATAATGCTAGCAACATGCTAATCATGCCAGCAACATGCTAGCAACATGCTAGCAACATGCTAATCATGCTAGCAACATGCTAGCAACATTCTAATCATGCTAGCAAACATGCTAGAATAATGCTAGGATCATGCTAGCAACATGCTAATCATGCTAGCAACATGCTAGCAACATGCTAATCATGTTAGCAACATGCTAACAACATGCTAATCATGCCAGCAACATGCTAGCAACATGCTAATCATGCTAGCAACATGGTAACAAGATGCTAATCATGCTAAAAATATGATAGCAAACATGCTAGTCACTAGTATCTGTCCAGCGCCGAGTTTTGCCACTGCAAGCACCATTCACATTTTCTTCTGGAAATGTACATTCTAGTATTGTTATTACTATTCGCCCTGACCAAACTTCGGCGCGCTACTCCTCCCGCAGTTTTTGCCACAGAGCCATGAATGAGGTGTCAATACGTGCGGCCTAATCGGGAATGGTGTGCTATGACTTTTATAAGCGATCGGGGGTACGATGTTCGCCCCAGGGGCGAAATAGCGGCCAAAAAAAACGCATAGACTTAACATTGCGAAAAACTTTGACGCCTCATAGCTCAGAGAGTGGATTTCACAGAAATGTGAAATTTGCCACATTTGAAGAGGCTGGCAGGCTCTGTAGGACCATACCTCAAAATGGGGTAAAAGTTGCACCCCTGGGGGGCAGGAGCGTCCCAAAGTTGCCCCATTGACTTTCTATGGTGTAGGACCTAGCAACCACCCAGAACATCCTAGCAACCGCCTAGCAACACCCTAGCAACCACCCAGAACACCCTAGCAACCGCCTAGCAACAACCCTAGCAACCGCCTAGCAACCGGGTGGTGTTTTTTGCCACTGCAAGCACCATTCACATTTTCTTCTGGAAATGTACATTCTAGTATTGTAATTACTATTCGCCCTGACCAAACTTCGGCGCGCTACTCCTCCCGCAGTTTTTGCCACAGAGCCATGAATGAGGTGTCAAAACGTGCGGCCTAATCGGGAATGGTGTGCTATGACTTTTATAAGCGATCGGGGGTACGATGTTCACCCCAGGGGCGAAATAGCGGCCAAAAAAACGCATAGACTTAACATTGCGAAAAACTTTGACGCCTCGTAGCTCAGAGAGTGGATTTCACAGAAATGTGAAATTTGCCACATTTGAAGAGGCTGGCAGGCTCTGTAAGGACCATACCTCAAAATGGGGTTAAAGTTGCACCCTGGGGGGCAGGAGCGTCCCAAAGTTGCCCCATTGACTTTCTATGGTGTAGGACGGCCCATGAAATGACCTAACAACCACCCAGAACATCCTAGCAACCGCCTAGCAACGACCCTAGCAACCACCCAGAACACCCTAGCAACCGCCTAGCAACAACCCTAGCAACGCCTAGCAACCGGGTGGTGTTTTTTGCCACTGCAAGCACCATTCACATTTTCTTCTGGAAATGTACATTCTAGTATTGTAATTACTATTCGCCCTGACCAAACTTCGGCGCGCTACTCCTCCCGCAGTTTTTGCCACAGAGCCATGAATGAGGTGTCAAAACGTGCGGCCTAATCGGGAATGGTGTGCTATGACTTTTACAAGCGATCGGGGGTACGATGTTCGCCCCAGGGGCGAAATAGCGCCCAAAAAAAACGCATAGACTTAACATTGCCAAAAACTTTTACGCCTCGTAACTCAGAGAGTGGATTTCACAGACATTTGAAATTTTCCACATTTGAAGAGGCTGGCAGCCTCTGTAAGACCATACCTCAAAATGGGGTAAAAGTTGCACCCCTGGGGGGCAGGAGCGTCCCAAAGTTGCCCCATTGACTTTCTATGGTGTAGGACGGCCCATGAAATGACCTAGCAACCCCCCAGAACATCCTAGCAACCGCCTAGCAATGCCCTAGCAACCACCCAGAACACCCTAGCAACCGCCTAGCAACAACCCTAGCAACCGCCTAGCAACCGGGTGGTGTTTTTTGCCACTGCAAGCACCATTTCACATTTTCTTCTGGAAATGTACATTCTAGTATTGTTATTACTATTCGCCCTGACCAAACTTCGGCGCGCTACTCCTCCCGCAGTTTTTGCCACAGAGCCATGAATGAGGTGTCAAAACGTGCGGCCTAATCGGGAATGGTGTGCTATGACTTTTATAAGCGATCGGGGGTACGATGTTCGCCCCAGGGGCGAAATAGCGGCCAAAAAAAACGCATAGACTTAACATTGCGAAAAACTTTGACGCCTCGTAGCTCAGAGAGTGGATTTCACAGAAATGTAAAATTTGCCAAATTTGAAGAGGCTGGCAGGCTCTGTAAGACCATACCTCAAAATGGGGTTAAAGTTGCACCCTTGGGGGGCAGGAGCGTCCCAAAGTTGCCCCATTGACTTTCTATGGTGTAGGACGGCCCATGAAATGACCTAACAACCACCCAGAACATCCTAGCAACCGCCTAGCAACGACCTAGCAACCACCCAGAACACCCTAGCAACCGCCTAGCAACAACCCTAGCAACGCCCTAGCAACCGGGTGGTGTTTTTTGCCACTGCAAGCACCATTCACATTTTCTTCTGGAAATGTACATTCTAGTATTGTTATTACTATTCGCCCTGACCAAACTTCGGCGCGCTACTCCTCCCGCAGTTTTTGCCACAGAGCCATGAATGAGGTGTCAAAACGTGCGGCCTAATCGGGAATGGTGTGCTATGACTTTTATAAGCGATCGGGGGTACGATGTTCGCCCCAGGGGCGAAATAGCGGCCAAAAAAAACGCATAGACTTAACATTGCGAAAAACTTTGACGCCTCATAGCTCAGAGAGTGAATTTCACAGAAATGTGAAATTTGCCACATTTCAAGAGGCTGGCAGGCTCTGTAGGACCATACCTCAAAATGGGGTAAAAGTTGCACCCCTGGGGAGCAGGAGCGTCCCAAAGTTGCCCCATTGACTTTCTATGGTGTAGGACCTAGCAACCACCCAGAACATCCTAGCAACCGCCTAGCAACCACCCAGAACACCCTAGCAACCGCCTAGCAACAACCCTAGCAACCGCCTAGCAACCGGGTGGTGTTTTTTGCCACTGCAAGCACCATTCACATTTCTTCTGGAAATGTACATTCTAGTATTGTTATTACTATTCGCCCTGACCAAACTTCGGCGCGCTACTCCTCCCGCAGTTTTTGCCACAGAGCCATGAATGAGGTGTCAAAATGTGCGGCCTAATCGGGAATGGTGTGCTATGACTTTTATAAGCGATCGGGGGTACGATGTTCGCCCCAGGGGCGAAATAGCGGCCCAAAAAAACGCATAGACTTAACATTGCGAAAAACTTTGACGCCTCATAGCTCAGAGAGTGGATTTCACAGAAATGTGAAATTTGCCACATTTGAAGAGGCTGGCAGGCTCTGTAGGACCATACCTCAAAATGGGGTAAAAGTTGCACCCCTGGGGGCAGGAGCGTCCCAAAGTTGCCCCATTGACTTTCTATGGTGTAGGACGGCCCATGAAATGGGCCGTCCTACACCATAGAAACCGCTTTTCAATTGAACATAACTCTGGATCACAGTGTCATAGAGACAAGGGGGCGGGCTCATTTGACTCAGACGACCAATCAGCATCTCAGGATCATTGTGAAGCTATCAAGCCACGCCCCTAGCAACCATTTAGAGCACCTTAGCAACACGTCCCATAGACTTCCATTGAAAGAGATCAAAGGGATATCTCAGGATAGAAGTGTCATAGAAACATGAGGGTGGGCTCGTTTGACTCGGGGCAGCAAGCAGCCAATCCTGAATCACCTCAACACTCACTGGCCACGCCCTAGCAACCATTGTCGAGCACCTTAGCAACCAAAATTCACAGAGGAATATCTTCCATTCTGAATGTCACAGAGGCGTGGGAGTTGGTTTATATCATTCATACTGACAAGAAGCCTTTGGAGTATCGTGATTGCTAGCTGCCAAGCCACTCCCTAGCAACCAAACAGAGTACCCTAGCAACCGTTTTGCAAGACCTATATCTCTGCATCAGAACATCGTAGAGAGATGGGGGTTGGTTTATACATTCACACTGACTTTGGAGCTTCATGATTGGCAGCTGCCAAGCCACTCCCTAGCAACCAAACAGAGTACCCTAGCAACCGTTTTGCAAGACCAATATCTCTGCATCAGAACATCGTATAGACATGGGGGTTGACTCTTTTGACTCATGCTAGCAAACAGGACTTGCTACATGCTACACATGCTAGCAGTGAATAGCTACATGCTAATAGCGCTTAGCTAAGTGTTAAATCATGCCAATAAAATGCTACAAACTCCATAGTAACCATCTGTGACAACTATCAACCACCTAGTAACACCATAGCAACCACCCAGATTACCCTACCGACCGCCTAGCAATGCCCTACATTACCCTAGCAACAGGGTGGTGTTTTTTGCCACTGCAAGCACCATTCACATTTTCTTCTGGAAATGTACATTCTAGTATTGTAATTACTATTCGCCCTGACCAAACTTCGGCGCGCTACTCCTCCCGCAGTTTTTGCCACAGAGCCATGAATGAGGTGTCAAAACGTGCGGCCTAATCGGGAATGGTGTGCTATGACTTTTATAAGCGATCGGGGGTACGATGTTCGCCCCAGGGGCGAAATAGCGCCCCAAAAAAACACATAGACTTAACATTGCGAAAAAATTTGACGCCTCGTAGCTCAGAGAGTGGATTTCACAGAAATTTGAAATTTGCCACATTTGAAGAGACTGGCAGGCTCTGTAAGACCATACCTCAAAATGGGGTAAAAGTTGCACCCCTGGGGGGCAGGAGCGTCCCAAATTTGCCCCATTGACTTTCTATGGTGTAGGACGGCCCATGAAATGACCTAGCAACCACCCAGAACATCCTAGCAACCGCCTAGCAACGCCCTAGCAACCACCCAGAACACCCTAGCAACCGCCTAGCAAAAACCCTAGCAACCGCCTAGCAACCGGGTGGTGTTTTTTGCCACTGCAAGCACCATTCACATTTTCTTCTGGAAATGTACATTCTAGTTAATGGTGCTTGCCATTTAAATGGCAAAGCACATTATTGTTATTGCTCATACTTATTATTCTTCTTCTTCCACTTTTATTTCGGCGCGCTACTCCTCCCGCAGTTTTTGTCACAGAGCCATGAATGAGGTGTCAAAACGTGCGGCCTAATCGGGAATCGTGTGCTATGACTTTTATAAGCGATCGGGGGTACGATGTTCGCCCCAGGGACAAATAATCGCCCAAAAAGTCCCATTGACAATGCATTGGGCAAACTTTGGCGGGTCGTAGCTCAGAGCGAGAATTTCGTAGAAACTTATGAATCACCACACTTGAAGAGGCTGGCAGGCTCTGTAAGACCATACCTCAAAATGGGGTAAAAGTTGCACCCCTGGGGGGCAGGAGCGTCCCAAAGTTGCCCCATTGACTTTCAATGGTGTAGGACGGCCCATGAAATGGGCCGTCCTACACATAGAAACGGCTTTGCAATTGAACATAACTCTGGATCACAGTGTCATAGAGACAAGGGGGCGGGCTCATTTGACTCAGACGACCAATCAGCATCTCAGGATCATTGTGAAGCTATCAAGCCACGCCCATAGCAACCATTTAGAGCACCTTAGCAACACGTCCCATAGACTTCCATTGAAAGAGATCAAAGGGATATCTCAGGATAGAAGTGTCATAGAAACATGAGGGTGGGCTCGTTTGACTCGGGGCAGCAAGCAGCCAATCCTGAATCACTTCAACACACACTGGCCACGCCCTAGCAACCATTGTCGAGCACCTTAGCAACCAAAATTCACAGAGGAATATCTTCCATTCTGAATGTCACAGAGGCGTGGGAGTTGGTTTATATCATTCATACTGACAAGAAGCCTTTGGAGTATCGTGATTGCTAGCTGCCAAGCCACTCCCTAGCAACCAAACAGAGTACCCTAGCAACCGTTTTGCAAGACCTATATCTCTGCATCAGAACATCGTATAGAGATGGGGGTTGGTTTATACATTCACACTGACTTTGGAGCTTCATGATTGGCAGCTGCCAAGCCACTCCCTAGCAACCAAACAGAGTACCCTAGCAACCGTTTTGCAAGACCAATATCTCTGCATCAGAACATCGTATAGAGATGGGGGTTGGCTCTTTTGACTCATGCTAGCAAACAGGACTTGCTACATGCTACACATGCTAGCAGTGAATAGCTACATGCTAATAGCGCTTAGCTAAGTGCTAAATCATGCCAATAAAATGCTACAAACTCCATAGTAACCATCTGTGACAACTACCAACCACCTAGTAACAACATAGCAACCACTCAGATTACCCTAAATGCTAATAATGCTAACAACATGCTAGCAACATGCTAATCATGCTAGCAACATGCTAGCAACATGCTAATCATGCTAAAATCATGCTAGCAACATGCTAATCATGCTAAAATCATGCTAGCAACATGCTAATCATGCTAGTAACATGCTAGCAACATGCTAATCATGCTAGCAACATGCTAGTCACATGCTAATCATGCTAGCAACATGCTAAAAACATGCTAATCACGCTAAAATCATGCTAGCAACATGCTAGCAACATGCTAATCATGCTAGCAACATGCTAGAAACATGCTAATCACGCTAGCAACATAATAGCAACATGCTAATAATGCTAAAATCATGCTAGCATCATGCTAGCAACATGCTACCAACATGCTAATCATGCTAGCAACATGCTAATCACGCTAGCAACATGCTAGCAACATGCTAATTATGCTAGCAACATGCTATCAACATGCTAATAATGCTAGCAACATGCTAATCATGCTAGCAACATGCTAATCATGCTAGCAACATGCTAGCAACATGCTAATCATGCTAGCAACATGCTAGCAACATGCTAATCATGCTAGCAACATGCTAGAAACATGCTAATCACGCTAGCAACATGCTAGCAACATGCTAATAATGCTAAAATCATGCTAGCATCATGCTAGCAACATGCTAATCACGCTAGCAACATGCTAGCAACATGCTAGCAACATGCTAATCATGCTAGCAACATGCTAGCAACATGCTAATCATGCTAGCAACATGCTAGCTACATGCTAATCATGCTAAAATCATGCTATCAACATGCTAATCATGCTAAAATCATGCTAGCAACATGCTAATCATGCTAGCAACATGCTAGTCACATGCTAATCATGCTAGCAACATGCTAAAAACATGTTAATCACGCTAAAATCATGCTAGCAACATGCTAGCAACATGCTAATCATGCTAGCAACATGCTAGAAACATGCTAATCACGCTAGCAACATGCTAGCAACATGCTAATAATGCTAAAATCATGCTAGCATCATGCTAGCAACATGCTAATCATGCTAGCAACATGCTAGCAACATGCTAATCATGCTAGCAACATGCTATCAACATGCTAATCACGCTAGCAACATGCTATCAACATGCTAATCACGCTAGCAACATGCTAGCAACATGCTAATAATGCTAGCAACATGCTAGCAACATGCTAATAATGCTAGCAACATTCTAATCATGCTAGCAAACATGCTAGAATAATGCTAGGAACATGTTAGCAACATTGTTAATCATGCTAGCAACATGCTAATCATGCTAGCAACATGCTAATCATGCTAGCAACATGCTAACAACATGCTAATCATGCCAGCAACATGCTAGCAACATGCTAATCATGCTAGCAACATGGTAACAAGATGCTAATCATGCTAAAAATATGATAGCAAACATGCTAGTCACTAGTATCTGTCCAGCGCCGAGTTTTGCCACTGCAAGCACCATTTCACATTTTCTTCTGGAAATGTACATTCTAGTATTGTTATTACTATTCGCCCTGACAATACTTCGGCACGCTACTCCTCCTGCAAAGTATGTCATAGACCCATGAATGAGGTGTCAAAACGTGCGGCCTAATCGGGAATGGTGTGCTATGACTTTTATAAGCGATCGGGGGTACGATGTTCGCCCCAGGGGCGAAATAGCGGCCAAAAAAAACGCATAGACTTAACATTGCGAAAAACTTTGACGCCTCATAGCTCAGAGAGTGGATTTCACAGAAATGTGAAATTTGCCACATTTGAAGAGGCTGGCAGGCTCTGTAAGACCATACCTCAAAATGGGGTAAAAGTTGCACCCCTGGGGGGCAGGAGCGTCCCAAAGTTGCCCCATTTACTTTCTATGGTGTAGGACGGCCCATGAAATGGGCCGTCCTACACCATAGAAACCGCTTTTCAATTGAACATAACTCTGGATCACAGTGTCATAGAGACAAGGGGGCGGGCTCATTTGACTCAGACGACCAATCAGCATCTCAGGATCATTGTGAAGCTATCAAGCCACGCCCCTAGCAACCATTTAGAGCACCTTAGCAACACGTCTCATAGACTTCCATTAAAAGAGATCAAAGGGATATCTCAGGATAGAAGTGTCATAGAAACATGAGGGTGGGCTCGTTTGACTCGGGGCAGCAAGCAGCCAATCCTGAATCACCTCAACACTCACTGGCCACGCCCTAGCAACCATTGTCGACCACCTTAGCAACCAAAATTCACAGACTCATAGCTCAGAGAGTGGATTTCGTAGAAATGTGAAATTTGCCACATTTGAAGAGGCTGATGGGCTCTGTAAGAACATACCACACAATGGGGTAAAACTTGCACCCCTGGGGGGCAAGAGCGTCCCAAAGTTGCCCCATGGGCCGTCCTACACCATAGAAACCGCTTTTCAATTGAACATAACTCTGGATCACAGTGTCATAGAGACAAGGGGGCGGGCTCATTTGACTCAGACGACCAATCAGCATCTCAGGGTCATTGTGAAGCTATCAAGCCACGCCCCTAGCAACCATTTAGAGCACCTTAGCAACACGTCCCATAGACTTCCATTGAAAGAGATCAAAGGGATATCTCAGGATAGAAGTGTCATAGAAACATGAGGGTGGGCTCATTTGTCTCGGGGCAGCAAGCAGCCAATCCTGAATCACCATCAACACTCACTGGCCACGCCCTAGCAACCATTGTCGAGCACCTTAGAAACCAAAATTCACAGAGGAATATCTTCCATTCTGAATGTCACAGAGGCGTGGGAGTGGATTTATATCATTCATACTGGCAAGAAGCCTTTGGAGTATCGTGATTGCTAGCTGCCAAGCCACTCCCTAGCAACCAAACAGAGTACCCTAGCAACCGTTTTGCAAGACCTATATCTCTGCATCAGAACATCGTATAGAGATGGGGGTTGGTTTATACATTCACACTGACTTTGGAGCGTCATGATTGCCAGCTGCCAAGCCACTCCCTAGCAACCAAACAGAGTACCCTAGCAACCGTTTTGCAAGACCAATATCTCTGCATCAGAACATCGTATAGAGATGGGGGTTGGCTCTTTTGACTCATGCTAGCAAACAGGACTTGCTACATGCTACACATGCTAGCAGTGAATAGCTACATGCTAATAGCGCTTAGCTAAGTGCTTAATCATGCCAATAAAATGATATAAACTCCATAGTAACCATCTGTGACAACTACCAACCACCTAGTAACACCATAGCAACCACCCAGATTACCCTAGCAACCGCCTAGCAACACCCTACATTACCCTAGCAACCGGGTGGTGTTTTTTGCCACTGCAAGCACCATTCACATTTTCTTCAGGAAATGTACATTCTAGTTAATGGTGCTTGCCATTTAAATGGCAAAGCACATTATTGTTATTGCTCATACTTATTAATGGTGCTTGCCATTTAAATGGCAAAGCACATTATTGTTATTGCTCATACTTATTATTCTTCTTCTTCCACTTTTATTTCGGCGCGCTACTCCTCCCGCAGTTTTTGTCACAGAGCCATGAATGAGGTGTCAAAACGTGCGGCCTAATCGGGAATCGTGTGCTATGACTTTTATAAGCGATCAGGGGTACGATGTTCGCCCCAGGGGCAAATAATCGCCCAAAAAGTCCCATTGACAATGCATTGGGCAAACTTTGGCGGGTCGTAGCTCAGAGCGAGAATTTCGTAGAAACTTATGAATCACCACACTTGAAGAGGCTGGCAGGCTCTGTAAGACCATACCTCAAAATGGGGTAAAAGTTGCACCCCTGGGGGGCAGGAGCGTCCCAAAGTTGCCCCATTGACTTTCAATGGTGTAGGACGGCCCATGAAATGGGCCGTCCTACACATAGAAACGGCTTTGCAATTGAACATAACTCTGGATCACAGTGTCATAGAGACAAGGGGGCGGGCTCATTTGACTCAGACGACCAATCAGCATCTCAGGATCATTGTGAAGCTATCAAGCCACGCCCATAGCAACCATTTAGAGCACCTTAGCAACACGTCCCATAGACTTCCATTGAAAGAGATCAAAGGGATATCTCAGGATAGAAGTGTCATAGAAACATGAGGGTGGGCTCGTTTGACTCGGGGCAGCAAGCAGCCAATCCTGAATCACCTCAACACACACTGGCCACGCCCTAGCAACCATTGTCGACCACCTTAGCAACCAAAATTCACAGACTCATAGCTCAGAGAGTGGATTTCGTAGAAATGTGAAATTTGCCACATTTGAAGAGGCTGACGGGCTCTGTAAGAACATACCACACAATGGGGTAAAACTTGCACCCCTGGGGGGCAAGAGCGTCCCAAAGTTGCCCCATTGACTTGAAACCGCTTTTCAATTGAACATAACTCTGGATCACAGTGTCATAGAGACAAGGGGGTGGGCTCATTTGACTCAGACGACCAATCAGCATCTCAGGATCATTGTGAAGCTATCAAGCCACGCCCATAGCAACCATTTAGAGCACCTTAGCAACACGTCCCATAGACTTCCATTGAAAGAGATCAAAGGGATATCTCAGGATAGAAGTGTCATAGAAACATGAGGGTGGGCTCGTTTGACTCGGGGCAGCAAGCAGCCAATCCTGAATCACCTCAACACACACTGGCCACGCCCTAGCAACCATTGTCGACCACCTTAGCAACCAAAATTCACAGACTCATAGCTCAGAGAGTGGATTTCGTAGAAATGTGAAATTTGCCACATTTGAAGAGGCTGACGGGCTCTGTAAGAACATACCACACAATGGGGTAAAACTTGCACCCCTGGGGGGCAAGAGCGTCCCAAAGTTGCCCCATTGACTTGAAACCGCTTTTCAATTGAACATAACTCTGGATCACAGTGTCATAGAGACAAGGGGGTGGGCTCATTTGATTCAGACGACCAATCAGCATCTCAGGATCATTGTGAAGCTATCAAGCCACGCCCCTAGCAACCATTTAGAGCACCTTAGCAACACGTCCCATAGACTTCCATTGAAAGAGATCAAAGGGATATCTCAGGATAGAAGTGTCATAGAAACATGAGGGTGGGCTCGTTTGACTCGGGGCAGCAAGAAGCCAATCCTGAATCACCTCAACACTCACTGGCCACGCCCTAGCAACCATTGTCGAGCACCTTAGCAACCAAAATTCACAGAGGAATATCTTCCATTCTGAATGTCACAGAGGCGTGGGAGTTGGTTTATATCATTCATACTGACAAGAAGCCTTTGGAGTATCGTGATTGCTAGCTGCCAAGCCACTCCCTAGCAACCAAACAGAGTACCCTAGCAACCGTTTTGCAAGACCTATATCTCTGCATCAGAACATCGTATAGAGATGGGGGTTGATTTATACATTCACACTGACTTTGGAGCTTCATGATTGGCAGCTGCCAAGCCACTCCCTAGCAACCAAACAGAGTACCCTAGCAACCATTTTGCAAGACCAATATCTCTGCATCAGAACATCGTATAGAGATGGGGGTTGGCTCTTTTGACTCATAATAGCAAACAGGACTTGCTACATGCTACACATGCTAGCAGTGAATAGCTACATGCTAATAGCGCTTAGCTAAGTGCTAAATCATCCCAATAAAATGCTACAAACTCCATAGTAACCATCTGTGACAACTACCAACCACCTAGTAACAACATAGCAACCACTCAGATTACCCTAAATGCTAATAATGCTAACAACATGCTAGCAACATGCTAATCATGCTAGCAACATGCTAAAATCATGCTAGCAACATGCTAATCATGCTAAAATCATGCTAGCAACATGCTAATCATGCTAGTAACATGCTAGCAACATGCTAATCATGCTGACAACATGCTAGTCACATGCTAATCATGCTAGCAACATGCTAAAAACATGCTAATCACGCTAAAAGCATGCTAGCAACATGCTAATCATGCTAGCAACATGCTAGAAACATGCTAATCACGCTAGCAACATGCTAGCAACATGCTAATAATGCTAAAATCATGCTAGCAACATGCTACCAACGTCCCAAAGTTGCCCCATTGACTTGAAACCGCTTTTCAATTGAACATAACTCTGGATCACAGTGTCATAGAGACAAGGGGGTGGGCTCATTTGATTCAGACGACCAATCAGCATCTCAGGATCATTGTGAAGCTATCAAGCCACGCCCCTAGCAACCAGTTAGAGCACCTTAGCAACACGTCCCATAGACTTCCATTGAAAGAGATCAAAGGGATATCTCAGGATAGAAGTGTCATAGAAACATGAGGGTGGGCTCGTTTGACTCGGGGCAGCAAGAAGCCAATCCTGAATCACCTCAACACTCACTGGCCACGCCCTAGCAACCATTGTCGAGCACCTTAGCAACCAAAATTCACAGAGGAATATCTTCCATTCTGAATGTCACAGAGGCGTGGGAGTTGGTTTATATCATTCATACTGACAAGAAGCCTTTGGAGTATCGTGATTGCTAGCTGCCAAGCCACTCCCTAGCAACCAAACAGAGTACCCTAGCAACCGTTTTGCAAGACCTATATCTCTGCATCAGAACATCGTATAGAGATGGGGGTTGGTTTATACATTCACACTGACTTTGGAGCTTCATGATTGGCAGCTGCCAAGCCACTCCCTAGCAACCAAACAGAGTACCCTAGCAACCGTTTTGCAAGACCAATATCTCTGCATCAGAACATCGTATAGAGATGGGGGTTGGCTCTTTTGACTCATGCTAGCAAACAGGACTTGCTACATGCTACACATGCTAGCAGTGAATAGCTACATGCTAATAGCGCTTAGCTAAGTGCTAAATCATGCCAATAAAATGCTACAAACTCCATAGTAACCATCTGTGACAACTACCAACCACCTAGTAACAACATAGCAACCACTCAGATTACCCTAAATGCTAATAATGCTAACAACATGCTAGCAACATGCTAATCATGCTAGCAACATGCTAGCAACATGCTAATCATGTTAAAATCATGCTAGCAACATGCTAATCATGTTAAAATCATGCTAGCAACATGCTAATCATGCTAAAATCATGCTAGCAACATGCTAATCATGCTAGTAACATGCTAGCAACATGCTAATCATGCTAGCAACATGCTAGTCACATGCTAATCATGCTAGCAACATGCTAAAAACATGCTAATCACGCTAAAATCATGCTAGCAACATGCTAGCAACATGCTAATCATGCTAGCAACATGCTAGAAACATGCTAATCACGCTAGCAACATGCTAGCAACATGCTAATAATGCTAAAATCATGCTAGCATCATGCTAGCAACATGCTACCAACATGCTAATCATGCTAGCAACATGCTAGCAACATGCTAATCACGCTAGCAACATGCTAGCAACATGCTAATTATGCTAGCAACATGCTAGCAACATGCTAATAATGCTAGCAACATGCTAATCATGCTAGCAACATGCTAGCAACATGCTAATCATGCTAGCAACATGCTAGCAACATGCTATAAACATGCTAATCACGCTAGCAACATGCTACCAACATGCTAATAATGCTAAAATCATGATAGCATCATGCTAGCAACATGCTAATCATGCTAGCAACATGCTAGCAACATGCTAATCACGCTAGCAACATGCTAGCAACATGCTAATCATGCTAGCAACATGCTAGCAACATGCTAATCATGCTAGCTACATGCTAATCACGCTAAAATCATGCTAGCAACATGCTAATCATGCTAAAATCATGCTAGCAACATGCTAATCATGCTAGCAACATGCTAGTCACATGCTAATCATGCTAGCAACATGTTAAAAACATGTTAATCACGTTAAAATCATGCTAGCAACATGCTAGCAACATGCTAATCATGCTAGCAACATGCTAGAAACATGCTAATCACGCTAGCAACATGCTAGCAACATGCTAATCATGCTAGCAACATGCTAGCTACATGCTAATCACGCTAAAATCATGCTAGCAACATGCTAATCATGCTAAAATCATGCTAGCAACATGCTAATCATGCTAGCAACATGCTAGTCACATGCTAATCATGCTAGCAACATGCTAAAAACATGTTAATCACGCTAAAATCATGCTAGCAACATGCTAGCAACATGCTAATCATGCTAGCAACATGCTAGAAACATGCTAATCACGCTAGCAACATGCTAATAATGCTAAAATCATGCTAGCATCATGCTAGCAACATGCTAGAAACATGCTAATCATGCTAGCAACATGCTAATAATGCTAATATCATGCTAGCATCATGCTAGCAACATGCTAGCAACATGCTAATCATGCTAGCAACATGCTATCAACATGCTAATCACGCTAGCAACATGCTAGCAACATGCTAATCATGCTAGCAACATGCTAGCAACATGCTAATAATGCTAGCAACATGCTAATCATGCCAGCAACATGCTAGCAACATGCTAATCATGCTAGCAACATGCTAGCAACATTCTAATCATGCTAGCAAACATGCTAGAATAATGCTAGGAACATGTTAGCAACATTGTTAATCATTCTAGCAACATGCTAATCATGCTAGCAACATGCTAATCATGCTAGCAACATGCTAATCATGCCAGCAACATGCTAGCAACATGCTAATCATGCTAGCAACATGGTAACAAGATGCTAATCATGCTAAAAATATGATAGCAAACATGCTAGTCACTAGTATCTGTCCAGCGCCGAGTTTTGCCACTGCAAGCACCATTTCACATTTTCTTCCGGAAATGTACATTCTAGTTAATGGTGCTTGCCATTTTAATGGCAAAGCACAGTATTGTTATTGCTCATACTTATTATTCTTCTTCTTCTTCTTCCACTTTTATTTCGGCGCGCTACTCCTCCCACAGTTTTTGTCACAGAGCCATGAATGAGGTGTCAAAACGTGCGGCCTAATCGGGAATCGTGTGCTATGACTTTTATAAGCGATCGGGGGTACGATGTTTGCCCCAGGGGCAAAATAGGGGCAAAATCAAACGCATTGACTTAACATGGCGAAAAACTTTGACGCCTCGTAGCTCAGAGAGTGGATTTCACAGAAATGTGAAATTTGCCACATTTGAAGAGGCTGGCAGGCTCTGTAAGACCACACCTCAAAATGGGGTAAAAGTTGCACCCCTGGGGGGCAGGAGCGTCCCAAAGTTGCCCCATTGACTTAACATTGCGAAAAAAATTTGACGCCTCGTAGCTCAGAGAGTGGATTTCACAGAAATGTGAAATTGGCCACATTTGAATAGGCTGGCAGGCTCTGTAAGACCATACCTCAAAATGGGGTAAAAGTTGCGCCCCTGGGGGGCAGGAGGGTACTAAAATTTGCCCCATTGACTTTCAATGGTGTAGGACGGCCCATGAAATGGGCCGTCCTTTCAATTGAACCGCTTTTCAATTGAACATAACTCTGGATCACAGTGTCATAGAGACAAGGGGGCGGGCTCATTTGACTCAGACGACCAATCAGCATCTCAGGATCATTGTGAAGCTATCAAGCCACGCCCCTAGCAACCATTTAGAGCACCTTAGCAACACGTCCCATAGACTTCCATTGAAAGAGATCAAAGGGATATCTCAGGATAGAAGTGTCATAGAAACATGAGGGTGGGCTCGTTTGACTCGGGGCAGCAAGCAGCCAATCCTGAATCACCTCAACACACACTGGCCACGCCCTAGCAACCATTGTCGACCACCTTAGCAACCAAAATTCACAGACTCATAGCTCAGAGAGTGGATTTCGTAGAAATGTGAAATTTGCCACATTTGAAGAGGCTGACGGGCTCTGTAAGAACATACCACACAATGGGGTAAAACTTGCACCCCTGGGGGGCAAGAGCGTCCCAAAGTTGCCCCATTGACTTGAAACCGCTTTTCAATTGAACATAACTCTGGATCACAGTGTCATAGAGACAAGGGGGTGGGCTCATTTGATTCAGACGACCAATCAGCATCTCAGGATCATTGTGAAGCTATCAAGCCACGCCCCTAGCAACCATTTAGAGCACCTTAGCAACACGTCCCATAGACTTCCATTGAAAGAGATCAAAGGGATATCTCAGGATAGAAGTGTCATAGAAACATGAGGGTGGGCTCGTTTGACTCGGGGCAGCAAGCAGCCAATCCTGAATCACCTCAACACACACTGGCCACGCCCTAGCAACCATTGTCGACCACCTTAGCAACCAAAATTCACAGACTCATAGCTCAGAGAGTGGATTTCGTAGAAATTTGAAATTTGCCACATTTGAAGAGGCTGACGGGCTCTGTAAGAACATACCACACAATGGGGTAAAACTTGCACCCCTGGGGGGCAAGAGCGTCCCAAAGTTGCCCCATTGACTTGAAACCGCTTTTCAATTGAACATAACTCTGGATCACAGTGTCATAGAGACAAGGGGGTGGGCTCATTTGATTCAGACGACCAATCAGCATCTCAGGATCATTGTGAAGCTATCAAGCCACGCCCCTAGCAACCATTTAGAGCACCTTAGCAACACGTCCCATAGACTTCCATTGAAAGAGATCAAAGGGATATCTCAGGATAGAAGTGTCATAGAAACATGAGGGTGGGCTCGTTTGACTCGGGGCAGCAAGAAGCCAATCCTGAATCACCTCAACACTCACTGGCCACGCCCTAGCAACCATTGTCGAGCACCTTAGCAACCAAAATTCACAGAGGAATATCTTCCATTCTGAATGTCACAGAGGCGTGGGAGTTGGTTTATATCATTCATACTGACAAGAAGCCTTTGGAGTATCGTGATTGCTAGCTGCCAAGCCACTCCCTAGCAACCAAACAGAGTACCCTAGCAACCGTTTTGCAAGACCTATATTTCTGCATCAGAACATCGTATAGAGATGGGGGTTGGTTTATACATTCACACTGACTTTGGAGCTTCATGATTGGCAGCTGCCAAGCCACTCCCTAGCAACCAAACAGAGTACCCTAGCAACTTTTTTGCAAGACCAATATCTCTGCATCAGAACATCGTATAGAGATGGGGGTTGGCTCTTTTGACTCATGCTAGCAAACAGGACTTGCTACATGCTACACATGCTAGCAGTGAATAGCTACATGCTAATAGCGCTTAGCTAAGTGTTAAATCATGCCAATAAAATGCTACAAACTCCATAGTAACCATCTGTGACAACTACCAACCACCTAGTAAACACCATAGCAACCACCCAGATTACCCTAGCAACCGCCTAGCAACGCCCTACATTACCCTAGCAACAGGGTGGTGTTTTTTGCCACTGCAAGCACCATTCACATTTTCTTCTGGAAATGTACATTCTAGTATTGTTATTACTATTCGCCCTGACCAAACTTCGGCGCGCTACTCCTCCCGCAGTTTTTGCCACAGAGCCATGAATGAGGTGTCAAAACGTGCGGCCTAATCGGGAATGGTGTGCTATGACTTTTATAAGCGATCGGGGGTACGATGTTCACCCCAGGGGCGAAATAGCGGCCAAAAAAAACGCATAGACTTAACATTGTGAAAAACTTTACGCCTCATAGCTCAGAGAGTGGATTTCGCAGAAATGTGAAATTTGCCACATTTGAAGAGGCTGGCAGGCTCTGTAAGACCATACCTCAAAATGGGGTAAAAGTTGCACCCCTGGGGGGCAGGAGCGTCCCAAAGTTGCCCCATTGACTTTCTATGGTGAAGGACCTAGCAACCACCCAGAACATCCTAGCAACCGCCTAGCAACGCCCTAGCAACCACCCAGAACACCCTAGCAACCGCCTAGCAACAACCCTAGCAACCGCCTAGCAACCGGGTGGTGTTTTTTGCCACTGCAAGCACCATTCACATTTTCTTCTGGAAATGTACATTCTAGTTAATGGTGCTTGCCATATATGGCAAGGCAACATTAGTGTTATTCGCCATTTCCAAATTCCACTTTTTTTCGGCGCGCTACTCCTCCCGCAGTTTTTGTCACAGAGCCATGAATGAGGTGTCAAAACGTGCGGCCTAATCGGGAATGGTGTGCTATGACTTTTATAAGCGATCGGGGGTACGATGTTCGCCCCAGGGGTGAAATAGCGGCCCAAAAAAAAACGCATAGACTTAACATTGCGAAAAACTTTGACGCCTCGTAAGCTCAGAGAGTGGATTTCACAGAAATGTGAAATTTGCCACATTTGAAGAGGCTGGCAGGCTCTGTAAGACCATACCTCAAAATGGGGTAAAAGTTGCACCCCTGGGGGGCAGGAGCGTCCCAAAGTTGCCCCATTGACTTTCTATGGGCCGTCCTACACCATAGAAACCGCTTTTCAATTGAACATAACTCTGGATCACAGTGTCATAGAGACAAGGGGGCGGGCTCATTTGACTCAGACGACCAATCAGCATCTCAGGATCATTGTGAAGCTATCAAGCCATGCCCCTAGCAACCATTTAGAGCACCTTAGCAACACGTCCCATATACTTCCATTGAAAGAGATCAAAGGGATATCTCAGGATAGAAGTGTCATAGAAACATGAGGGTGGGCTCGTTTGACTCGGGTCAGCAAGCAGCCAATCCTGAATCACCTCAACACTCACTGGCCACGCCCTAGCAACCATTGTCGAGCACCTTAGCAACCAAAATTCACAGAGGAATATCTTCCATTCTGAATGTCACAGAGGCGTGGGAATTGGTTTATATCATTCATACTGACAAGAAGCCTTTGGAGTATCGTGATTGCTAGCTGCCAAGCCACTCCCTAGCAACCAAACAGAGTACCCTAGCAACCGTTTTGCAAGACCTATATCTCTGCATCAGAACATCGTATAGAGATGGGGGTTGGTTTATACATTCACACTGACTTTGGAGCTTCATGATTGGCAGCTGCCAAGCCACTCCCTAGCAACCAAACAGAGTACCCTAGCAACCGTTTTGCAAGACCAATATCTCTGCATCAGAACATCATATAGAGATGGGGGTTGGCTCTTTTGACTCATGCTAGCAAACAGGAATTGCTACATGCTACACATGCTAGCAGTGAATAGCTACATGCTAATAGCGCTTAGCTAAGTGCTAAATCATGCCAATAAAATGCTACAAACTCCATAGTAACCATCTGTGACAACTACCAACCACCTAGTAACACCATAGCAACCACCCATATTACCCTAGCAACCGCCTAGCAACGCCCTAGCAACCACCCAGAACACCCTAGCAACCACCTAGCACACCCAGCAACCACCCAAACACCCTAGCAA